>JAKGSA010000599.1:0-65993 GCA_033558755.1 Philaethria dido
TAGACGCTAACTAACTGACATATCTGCGTTAGATCACGCGTTGTGCAATTATTCATTAGTTGATAATATTAGTGTATATTTTATACCATTCAAGCAATTATGATGGAGCGTGTGTTGTAAAAAAATTTAAAAATATGATTTTCCTCAAATAAATAAATAAATATATATATATATATATATATATATATATATATATAAACTTCATGCTGTAACCCGCATATAGCAGGGTAGGCAGAGGTAACCAGAGAATCTAGTGTTAAGACACTCCATTCTCTCTCAACAATTCCGTTCCCCACTTTCCGCCGAATTGAGACATTGCGTGTTGAGTATATAAATACAATAATGATGTTTTAAAATTTTATTTCATTTACTACACCCAATAATCGCATTTTTCTCTCGTAAAAGATGCAATTTACAAAGTGGAAAACGATGCACAACATATTAGGTTGAGAAAAAGTTATAAAATCTAACAGATTTTGCTTATCAAGTTACTATAAAAACTAATTTATTTATCAATGAGCTGGTGTAACTATATAGATAGAATATTCGTGTGTATTATTTTGTGATAGGTCTATACAAATCTTAAGATATTAAATATCTATTTCTTTATAGAAAAAATAATTATCACGCAATGCCTCAATTCGGCGGAAAGTGGGGAACGGAGTGTTTTAACACTAGATTACCCTGCTATATGCGGGATACAGCGTGAAGCTATGTAAATTCACAATAATAATACATTACAATTTTTTTACATATCCATTACTTAAGATTGTCTAATCCTAGAGACAGTAAGCTCTATGAGTTTTATAAGGCTTCTAAAACTCATAGAGCTTACTGTCTCTAGATGTGTTCCCCGAGAGAGTTCAGATTTTGTAACTAGATCCTCTTGTTATCTAATTATATATAATAATACATACATACATAGCTTCACGCTGTATCCCGCATATAGTAGGGTAAGCAGAGGGAACCTAATGTTAGAATACTCCGATACATTATATATAATGGACCTAAGAAAATATATTTTACGTTATTAGCATTAAAATCTATCATGAATCTCTTTTATACCGCCTTACACCTAAATTCGAACATTTCGACATTGCGTGTGCAGTGACGGAATTCAACGCCGCGCTTCATTTCAACAGAGCTAATAATCAAAGTATTCTTCTTCTATTTGTATTTTTTTGTCATCTTTCTGATGTCAGTTGACAAAAAAGGCTTACATAAATAAAAAAAGTAGTATTACCAACCCAGTTACATAATATATTGTGCATTTTATTAGAAATTATGCTTGTTCTAGATACCGCGGCTAATTAGAGGCCTTGAAGCGTGAGAAAGTAAAAAAAAGTGTTATTTGGGTAAGTTATACTAACATTTTATTATTTCGAATATGTCCTGAATGTTATTTGATAAAAACAAGAGAATAGACAGTGAAAAGAAAGTAAATAAATCTATAAATATATGGAAAAATTATACAAACTAGTGTTCCCGATGACGCGTTCACAACGCGTTCACTTTAGAACTGTATATGTCACTTTATATAAACATGGATGTCAAACCCTGGTAGTGTGTGTAACATTTTTTTTTTTGTTAATTTAATATAATTTTTATGCATTATTTTTAAAAAATGTTAGCACTCTGCACTTTTTCTCTATATAAACTATAAGTGTGCCAAATTTCATGCTCCTACGTCCGCGTAATTTTCGTAAAAGGGGATCCAAAATTTTTGCTTCACGTATTTATATATAGATACTAACTTCCATACATATGTATGTGACATTTAATGGAAGAAAATATTCTGTTTAATATTCCTGATTCACACGAAAGTAGTAATAATTTTTCACCGGTTTGGGACAAAATGGGCGGCAGCTTAGCTATTTTATATATATATGATAAATATATAATTGATGAAGTACAGAAAAAAAACATATAAATAAATAAATATATTTCATAATTGATAAAGTAAGCAAATGTTGAATTCCGCCAGGAAACTGTGTGTTTTGTGAGTTAAATTTAGGCGGACTCGAACATTTATAAGTAAAAAACCATAATATTTTTTATTCAAGTAGGCAACAAGCACTTCCGAATTGTTAGTTATCATAAAATTGTCAGTAGTGTCAGTCCTACCGGAAGCTACCACCGGCTCGGAAGTCACTTCACTGAGAAAAGCCGGTAAGAAACTCAACAGTTGCTCTTTTCAAATATAATTTTACAAAAAAATACAACTATGATGAGCCTCCCGAGAGAGCATTTAATTCCATACGCTAACATCAGTATAGTATTTGTTGATAGAATAATTATTTTTGTTAATAATATCTTTTTAATATTGATTTTAAATTGTAAAAGTGAAATTATTTGTGGAATTTAATTACAGGAACGTATACTTTTCATATAAATAACTTATATATTTTTTAAAAAGAATAAATACAAAACCTTATAAAAAATACAATATAGTATAATAGATATGTTATTTTCTAGAGTTCATTTATTTTATAGGCAATTACTTATCATATATTTTTAACAGCAAATTTAAATCGTTACCAATAGATATATTGAAATACAATTAATAATAATTATAACAAAATAAATAATTTTAACTAAAATACCTATCGACAGAAAATCTAACGGAGTGCCTTGAGACTAGGTCCTTTTTGACTACCCTTGTTTGTGAGATTAAGTGGGAGGAAAATCTAAGAAGTCTACTTTAAATCACGGAAGCGAAAGCATTTCGTTCGCTCCGCCGCCGAATTGAGATAATCAGGTGTCAAGTGGCGGAACTCAGCAGCGCTGCGCTTTGTCTTTACATGTAGCGAAAAGGTATCTTCACACTAATTCAGTATGACAACACTGCATTGCAGGATAATTTGTGTAAAGCTTCTTTTTTAAATAAAATGTATAGATAATTACAAAAAAATAATATGCCCACATTATCATACTTATTTATGCCTTAATCGACACTAAAATGCTTATTACTTGATTTAAATCAAAAGTAGCTTATGAAAATTTTAAAATCCTATAATACTAAGTTAAAAATCTAAAGAAATACCCATTTATCTATCTATATTAGATAGTATTTATGTTGTAGAAGGTATTTTAAAAGGTCCGCAGCGCAGCACGCCCACTACTATTATTAAAATTTGCCACTGCCATGTAGGTTAGGTACTTTCTCGGCAAATATTGCAAATATAAAGGTATACTCGTATAGGGGACATACATACAATGTTTACATATAATATATTATAAATATATTCATTTTTATTATAAGAATATACTTTAACAGAGTCTTGTTTATCACTCAATATATAGAATTTTATATACTGACTCTACATAGATGCAAATATCAAATTTATGTATCCATATACAATAAAATCATTTTTAAATATTTATATTATTTGATTACACTTATTATTTGTATTATAAAGAAATAAAAAGAAGCGAAATAGAAAAATAATAAATCTTGTTTGGTGGTAGGAGGTTCGTCCTCCGGCGAAGCAAAGAAACGCGACCACTATCATGCCATCGAGAACGAACCGCCAAATATCTTATGATGTGTTCGGTTCGATGGCATGTGAAGCCGGAGTTTTCCCCTTTCCACCCATCCTTTCCCCAAAATGGCCGAGGTGGTACCGATGGCGGACTACTACATTATCACTCCCCTTTCCATCTGTATCCTCCTGGGTTGGCAGCGCATCTGGTACATCTCTGGTGTTGTAGATGTCTATGGAGCGAAAGGTAACCCTTACCATCAGGCAGTCCTTCTGCTCGTTGCCATCCGGCAGTATCCCATAAAAAAAAAATAAAAAAAAAATAAAATAAAAGTACCTACTAACAATAGAATGAAAATCACAATCCAGCAATTATTGGGGATAATTTCTTCCTGATAATCTTTTTGCAAACTGCATGACCTTAGCGCGACACAATGACTTTTTATATTCAGAATATTCTTCAACTTAACATAAAGAAGATAATTATCCCACTAATATTACAAATATTAAAATTTTAGGCAGTTCGTAACTTTTTCCCGCAAAAACTAATGAACAGCGAATTTAGATGAAATTTTAAAGCAAAGCTCCGCTAAACATTTCGAATAACACGTGACTGCAATTTATAAAGATTTTGTGTAACTTAACCGCAATATAATAATAAATTTCTGGTAGATATATCCTAAAATATTACAGTAATTTTTAAATGGTAATAAAAATACCAATTTGTTTAAAGAAATTACATTTCTATTCCTTATATTTCACTGATGTTGTTAATTGTTCGATATCTCCTGACGATAAGTATTAATTAAAATACATATTTATAGTGATACAAGTAGATGGTAACAGAACGAGCTGTTTACGGTTAAAATAATTTCTGTATCATACAATATTACAATATGCCTATTTAATATTTATGTATCGACAAATTTATTAATTAGTAATGTACGTACAAAAGCGCGGCGTTGAGGTGCCTCCACTCAGCACGCAAAGCGCCAATTCGCGGAAGAGAGTGGGGGCGGAGTGTCGCTAAGCACTCTGTTGTTATAGCGCACTTTGGTTATAGCTATCGATTGGATTTCATTATTCTTAGCTAATTTAAATTAGTTGGATAATTTTTAACGCCTGTCGTGGCGCAGAGGCAAAAGTGTGCGACTGTAAAGTGACAGGTTGTGGGTTCGATTCCCACTCCAGGAAATGAAGTATTTTCATTTTCTGGGTTTGGTAACAAGGCAAAGCGCGGCGTTGAGTTCCGCCACTGAAGACGCAATGCCTCAATCTGGCAGAAAGTGGGGAACGTATTTGTTAAAAGAGAACGGAGTGTCTTAACACTAGGTTCTCAGGTTCCCTCTGCCTACCCTGCTGTATGCGGGATACAGCGTGAAGCTAAGTAAGTAAAAGTAATATACATAAGTTAGGATATTTTTGGTTTAAATCTAATTTTCAATATTTTGCGTTATATACTTTTTTTTAAGCGCCAACAAAATAAGAAGAGGTTATCAACTAGATTGTATTTGTTTATGTGTATCACCGCCTAACTTTTTGCTGAGAAAATCAATTTTTATGATTCATTTCTTTTTATTTGATAGTTAGAGTTTCAGATGTAATCCTTTGAAGGTTTTCATTTTTGTTAAAATCCTTAATGTATTTATTTAGTTAACTATATATTTTATTATTCTAAATAATATTTGACTTGTTTGTTATTATGAGTAACAATTTAATGTAGATCCGTAATACTCCTCCGACGGCGCGTACGAAATTTTCTTAAGTGCGACGGAAACAAATACAGCATCCACCCAGTTACAAATATAAAATATAAAAATGTAAAAACAAATAATTTTATTCAAAATAATAAGATATTTGCTTAATTTTTTGAAAGTCAAATAATTTACCACTGGTTCACTAAATTTTATGCCTCAGACCTGAGAAGAACCGCCGTAAGAAATTCAGCGGGACTTTTTTATTACAATATATATATTTTTTTATAATATTAATAGGAGTTAGGAAAATTTTATATCGTGAATAAATGACTATTTTATAAATATTTTAAGTAAATAGCACATTTTCATGTTAAAAACTTTATATATAATAAAAGCAGAGCTTACAGTTAAAACAAAGGCTTAACATAAGCTCTACTTCGAAAGTATATATTTTTGATTTATCAAATTTCACGCATAGGTCGAATTTGTCTTTTGGCTAATTATATCACGCAAAATGCGGTAACTATATGTAAAGATTGTTATTATCTATATATAATCTAAAAATTATAGGTTTTATATAATATGTTCCTACGAAAACATTACATTAAATTACATATTATTTAAAGTTGGTTGATAGAAATGAAATAAAAGATATCCGGTCCCGCCCGCCCGCTAGCCCGCTTATTCTAAGAAGTTGACTAAAATGTGTAGTAATTTTGATTTCTCTAGATAAACAATATTCCAAGGGCAATATCAGTAACTAAGCGCTTACAAACGAATGTTTTTATTTGAAATAGGCACGTAGATTTTTTTTGTTTAACAAACAAACGCGTGTAATGTTGAAAATAAATATTTTTTATTTATTTATTTATCCAAGTAATACATTGTTACAGTATTTTTAGATTAAAGGTGCAAATCATTAACTCCTTCGAGTTTTACCGTGCACCAGTGCCGTCAAACATTTAACTACAAAAAAATGACTTAAAACAGTAATTGTAGATATCACATTCCCCATACTACTACATATTTGAAACAGTACAAGCTAAGAAATCAATAACAAGTTAAAATGAAGGTAGATTTAAATTCACAAGTCTAATATGTATAATAAACAAAAGACATGGATTGAATTGGCATGTATAAATATAAGAATGTAAAAGCACTCATTAAATATCTTTAAGTTAATAGTTAATAGAAGCGTACTGAACTCACCCGCGCTCTCTACGGCTCCAGGCGACACGGGCACAGCATCACACTCTCTCTCCCGATCCTCTCTTCTCGCCTCGAACTCACTCTGCACTCTTTGCCTACCCCCGTTGAGCCCCAATATAGCGTCTATCGTATGCCGCGGGCCTTGGTTCACGTTAGGCACTTGCGTCAGACCCAGCCTCGACTTGACGGCATCGAAGCTCTGGTTGAGATGCATCTGCTGAGCGTGGAAGAACATCCCCATGCGATTCAAGGTTTCCAAATTCTGCTGATGCTGCGACATCGAGATACTCTGGTCTGTCACGTTTATTGAGGATGTAGAGTTCGGGCTACTCATGTGCGAGCGCGGGCTGTTGGTCTCGGAGCGGTCCGGCGTCTGAGAGCCGTAAAATCGGTCCTCCGATACGTCCATCTTGCTCGGGCGGGCGAGCGCGACTGTCTTGGCGGCTGCAGGCCGGTCGGGGTTGCGCTGGGGGCGGAGCCGGCGGGGTTCACAGGGGGTCGCGGGGCTCGCGGGGGTTCGCGGGGGTGGGGGTGAAATTGCCCATTGAAAGTGCGAATTTTCGGGTCGCGAAGTGATTTTGTTTGGCGCGAGGCGCTATTAGCATTCACCCCTCGGGAGCTTCTCGCGCCGTTAGCGCCGTTACGGCGTTATCGCCGCCGAGGCGTTCAATAGTGTTTTTCACCTCTGATTGGGCCGATTGTGTCGGTTGTTAGCTGAACGTATTCTTAGGACCGTCTGACTTGTTACCCTTACTGCTTTGTTAGTTTTTCATCACTAAATCTAATAAAGAGTTTTCTTACGCGTCGCTTTGATAGTTAAGTTTTCCTCGTATTTAATATATTTTACTTTCCATTTTATATATTAAAATATAATATCATTAAACTACTGACATTGAAATCATAATTAAACATAAAGACATACAATTATCTACCAATAGGAACGTACTTAGATATCTTTCTTACTCTACCTCGTAAAGAAAACAAACAACAACAAAATTGAAATCGAGAAATGAAAAGGCAAGCTCGAAAGGTGATTGATGTAATTGAATTTAAATTAATCAGAGAGGCAATTACTCGTTCAATTGGTAGATGGAGGTCGGTGGAGCCGGGTCGGGGCGCGCCGGGCCGTCGGAGCAAACAGACGGACGTCTGTCTGTTAACACACAAATTTAACCAAATCGGTAAACCGGTAACCCAACAATAACAGCTTTTACGACTGACCGCGTATATCTTTTAGAGAGGCCTGAACCGATATAGAGTGAACTCTATCTGATCATAATACAGTCCACATTATGGGAACATTAGTATAATCCTTGAGATCTTTGGAAGCTGCGGCTCCGCGGGTATTACAGCCATCTCGTTTTTACACACGTCTTGCTCTCTCATCTCGCTGCGCCGTTGCTAGGGGGCGTGGCGTAGTGACGTCACTTGGCTCCTCCAATCGCCCGCCAGTATTTTTTTCTTGGCGGGTCTTTTGTGGCGGTTCTTTTGTTCGTGGCGTCAGAGGGTTAACTTGGAGAATAACGAGTAGCTTAGACAAAACTACATTAGCTTTTGACCGGGTTTTTTAAAGTTAGCGCCATTAGCACCTTGTTATCTGACGGTCTCGCCGCCTTTTGAATACGCTCTGATCTCATTATTTTATATTTTATTTTTTTAACAGTTTTTGTGTGGGAAAAATTATTTTTTGAATAAATATATTAATAAATTTGAATATTTACTACTATTTATGCGTGAATTCAACAGTTTTTATGTAAAAAAGATAAACAACTTTTTATAAAAAATACAAAATTCTTATTTATAATAACTATTTTTTGACAAAAAATAACATTCATATAACCCATACATAATCTTTTACCAATATTAACATATCTAATAACAAAAAACAATAAATAAAATCTGTTAAAACCTAACAAACATTAATTAAGCTCGGTCCCGTATAATTTAAGGTTGATTTCACACTGTCTGAAAATATTAACGTAAAATAAAGTGCTTAATAAAGTATATTTTAAAAGTAATTAGTCGAGTGCGGCTCGTTAAATATTCAATTGCAATCGCGTAATGAAACTATGCGCCGTGATTACTTAATGGCGGACGGGAACCCAGTGTTTTACATATGTTTATCTTTGCACATCTCTCCTCTTTTGAGAGGGTGGGTAGAGATATAGTGAAAAATCACTACGTTCTCTTATTTATACCTTATCTAAGATAAATTTTATATAGTGACGAACTTGAATCGAACGTTTTTTTGAAGTACCACAGCTTTGCACTTTTTCCCGCATAGCAGGGTAGTCCAAGACAACCTAGTGCTAGCACACTCCGTTCACTGCTTTGCGCCTGAATTCGAGACATTGTTTGTTGAGTGGCGGAACTAAACACCGCGATTTGTGTATAAGTATAATCAGTTTCAAAATGGATATATACAGTTATTTCATGCAAAAATTCTATTTTATACATTTAGATTAGAAATATAGATATTATTACAAATATTAGAAAATATTATCTAGAATCATATTTCTAAGGGTCTGTCATAATAAAAGAAAAAAGTCTACATCACTATTAAAACAGTGATTATTAAAAACAAAAGTTTGCCATTTTCTTCAAGTATAAGTACTTAAATAATTTAACACATACATACATACATAGCTTCTCGCTGTATCCCGCATATAGCAGGGTAGGCAGAGGGAACTTAGTGTTAAGACACTCCGTTCCCCACTTTTCGCCAAATTGAGTTGATAAAATAATTTTAATTCTCATAATATATGTATATACTCGTACAAGAAATACTCCCCCATTACTGAGAAGAGACCGCAAGCCAGCGACTCAATTATTCCTATATGCAATTTCATACATCCTGGTTCATTACTGAGATTGAAAATAAATAATTGAGTATGGAAGTGTTCACTTGAACACCATTTATGGATTTACCATTAAAATTTCCAATGAAAATCGTAGCTTTTTCATTATAGTAATTGTTTTAGATTGTACCTGATAATTGTTACGATAAGCAAAATAACGTTCTACTCGTGAAATATTTTTAAATTGAAATTTTAAATCTATTTATTATAATAATATTTTTTTTTTTTTTTTTTATTAAAAATTTTTTTTTTTTTTTTTTGTAGGGGACTCTACATAATTTAACTGGCAGGCTGGCAGTTTTAAGAGAAATTTTTTAATGATAAAATTTAATTTATTGCTTACTTGCTAATGATTAATGAATGCTACTGGAATTAAATTTAATTAAGGAAGAAAAAAAATATACAAATACAAATACAAATATTCTTTATTGCACACAAATAAACAAATAACATAGAAGTAGTAATAGCGTACAATAAGGCGGCCTTATCGCTTAAAGCGATCTCTTCAGGCAACCTTTGGATGTTGGATTTGTGTATAAGTAGTGGTAGGCGGTGCACTAATCAGGATATTTATATTAAAAAATATAATATGAAAAGTATACGAAGTGAAAATATATATTTTAAATAAATAAATAGAACTAGAACAGGTAGTATTTGTACCTTTGTATTTTATATATTTTTATTATTATAACAAATTCTAGTTTCTTGCAAATAATTGTTTTAGTTGTATTATTTTTTTTAAATATAATGAAAAATAATAGTATTATCGGTATACGGCGTTGAGTTCCGCCACTCAGCACGCAATGCCTCCAATTCGGCGGAAAGTGGGGGCAGGTGTCTTAGCACTGGGATCTGCTGCACTACTGCGGGATCCCAGCGACAACTATAGCTGTATCTCCACTTCTTCCCTTCTCAATATCGGCTATACAATCTTAACACCCTACCCTATTTTTAAGGTCAGTATCTATATTTTAAAGGTGAGAAGATGAATAAAAACCTATTAAAAAATTTCACTCCTAAAAGACTTTCATTATTGCCGGTAGAGTTTATATTGCACCACATAAAAAGATGGATTTTTTCCTCAATTAATTTTCTCTCCACACATTATTGAAGCCCATACCTATGCACTTTATTAGAGACTCTATATATGACTCTATTAATGACCATAGTAAATATATGTATGTATATTATATTAATGAATACATACATAATATGGAGTTGTGTCATAGTGTGCATATGAAGGGCATGTTATTCGACTGTCATCTCATGTTCCCTCTGAGCTAAACTATTTAATGACGTGCTCGCCGCAACATTATGACCTCTAATCAAATATACAGCACTAACGCTAAGCACTCTGTTGTTATAGCGCACTTTAAAAGTTATAGCTATCGATTGGATTTCATTGTTCTTAGCTAATTTAAATTAGTTGGATGGTTTTTAACGCCTGTCGTGGCACGCAGAGGCAAAAGTGTGCGACTGTAAAAAGAAAATGACAGGTTGTGGGTTCGATTCCACTCCAGGAAATGAAATATTTTCATTTTCTGGGTTTTGAGGTAACAAGGCAAAGCGCGGCGTTGAGTTCCGCCACTCAAGACGCAATGCCTCAATCTGGCGGTAAGAGTGGGGAACGTATTTGTTAAAAGGGAGCAGTGTCTTAACACTAAGTTCTCGGGTACCCTCTCTGCCTACCCTGCTATATGCCCAAGATGGCACTGCGTGAAGCTAAAAAAAAAAATAAAGAAAAATATTTTTTCAGTATACAAATAAAGGCCATCATGGCACAGTAAGATGTATAACTGAAAACGCGAGAGATTGTGAGTTTGATATTCAGTGGGGCAAATGATTATATTTAACTTCATGGGTTCATTCGCCACATAATGTCTCGAAAGTGGAGAAAGAGAAAGAGGGGAATGGAGTGTGTAATTGTTTATTTTTTTTTAAATCAAATTTATTATTCAAAAAGGTTGACATGTTTTTTGTAAATATATGTATATATTTATTTTATAAGTGGCTACGCTACAATAGGAGGACAGAAGTTAGTTATAATAGTAAAATAATTGACACTAGGAGAGAAAATGAAAACGAGTGCGTTTCTAGTTTTTATTTTTTTTACTATTTAGAGACTATTTGTATCATAAGGGCTAACCAACGTTCCACTTTGTCTAGCCATTTTTAACTCGCCTTTCTTAAATGCAACGCATTTAAAAAGTATATTATTCTGTCCAAGAATACTATAATGATGTTAATGTGTGGACTTAAATGTTGTTGACGCTCACCCGGGAGGCTCATCATAGTTTTATATTTATTGTAAAATTATATTTGAAAAGAGCAACTGTAGAGTTTCTTGCCGGCTCTTATCAGCAGAACTGCCTTCCGAGCCGGTGGTAGCTTCCGTTAGGACTGACACGACTGACACCTTTGTAAATTGACGATAAGAATATTTTGATTTTGATTTTTTAAATGATTTGATTTTAAGAAAGGCGAGAAGAAACTTTGAGACGAAAAAAAAAATGTATAATTAAATTCTATTTAATCATTGTAGCGCAGTGGGACACCATCTGACTGTAAACGAGATTAATTGTGGGTTCGAAATTATTATTATTTCACCGCTCTGGTATGACAAAGTGACATTGAGTTCCACCACTTAACACGCAATATCTTGATATTAGGTTACAATAGGAGAAGCAGCCACGTAGGATAAAACATGAAGCTGTAAAAATATATTTATATTTAATAAGTAAATAAAATCATCATTATCATCACTATAAAGCCACAAAATAACACAAATAAATATACAATAGTTATTTTACTAATACATGACATGCCATAGACACATAACAAGCAAAACAATTAAACAGTGAACGCTTTTCAACGCGGCTCTACCACTCCACTCTACATTACCCTTTAAGTTAAAATAATGAGTCGCTAATAGAGAATTGAATGTTAAATTAAACGAGTTTACGTCACAGATTGATTCGGATTACTGGGAGGGGGACTAATCTACAACCACCATATAACATTTTGCTTTTAGTGAAGAATGTATGAGGCTGTCGATAAAGTATGGCTATGATTTAATTAAGTTAATATAAGAAGGAAATTATCTTCAAAGCCATATAAATCACCGTGTAAAATCAGGACCATAACCCTTTAAAAACACAACAGAACAGAATATCAAGAAGGAAGTCCTTAGCAATCCATGAATTCACTGTACGGGTGCCAAGGTCATCAGCGAGAATAGGCAAAACGCGGCGTTGAGTTCCGCTACTTAATACTTATTGTTTTGAATTTGTTAGGAAATCGGTGAAAGTGTCTTGACACTAGGTTCACTAGGTAGGAAGCTGCATTTTTAAAAAAAATGTATGTAAGCCATTACTATTATTTTTAAACAGTCAATTGATGTAAGCATGTTTGTAATATTCTTCCCCGGAAGCTGCCACCACATCGGAAGACAGCTCTATTGAGAAGTACCGGTGAAAATTTGAAGTTGATTTACTTAGAATTTTGCAAATGCGATTCTCATATGTATTAAATAGTGATAATATGGTTATAAAATTAAAGAAATTCATATCTTTTCATATATGTAAATGTTATTTATTTGAATGGGATAACATATTACTGGGATCCTTCTACATTCCCGTACATGTTAGATACATGATACAAAAATAACAGATTAACTATTAAATAAATAAATTATTCTAATTATTCTAAATAGTTCTAATTTTATATTTATATAATAACATCGATAACAATTACAACACATCGACGTAAGACCATCTCTACATACCTGTCAGTTGACAGCGCTGTAATTGTTGAATGAGGCAGCATTAAAGCGCCAATTAACCGACATTGATTGGTTTCGTCCCTCCCCCTCCCCTCAACTCCCCGCTCCCTCTATCTCCCCCCACCACCCCCCTCCCAATCCCGTGTGGTCGGCTAATCCCGGTATAGACCGAAAAGTTTACACCTCACTACAAATTACTGAGTGTTGGAACACTGTTTAATACTATTAACTTGGTTCTTCTTAGAAATTTCCAAAGGTTAAAGTTGTTTAAATTATTTTATTGTTATTTCTTAGCTCGTAGAAGTATTAAATGAGTAATTAATTGGTGCTAAATTTGTAGTTATTATGATTTGTATAATTATTTCTTATATTAAATTTGTTGAAGAAAATACAATTTTATTTATAAAATTATTACTGGTATCATAGTTAAATTGAAAAGTGACTATACTGACACTTTGGCTGTGGATTCGATCCCCTTAAAAACTACGCACTATATATTCTTCACTTAAAAAGTATAATATTTTTGAAAAAAAGAAAATAACCACGATTTAAAATTACTGAGAAATAACTCACCAACATTGTATCGACATATGTAAGAATATACACATATATACATAATAAACAAAATTAATTAATAATAACTAAGTGGGGAACAGAGATCTTAAGAGAACGGAGTGTCTTAACACTAGTTTCTCAGGTTCCCCCTGCCTACCCTGCTATATGCGGGATACAGCGTGAAACTAAAAAGAAAATAATATAAGTTATAAAAGTGTATATATGAAGTTAGAACAGTGGTAGAATATAAAAGGGTTAAATAAGCGGTTTACAGAGAGACAAACCGAAGTTAATTAATAGCGCGGACCGGCCATTAATATAGCACTCTGCGGGAGGCGACTGTTGACACCACCTTGCTTGTACTAACTAGGAAAATATTAAATTAAATTATTAGAATTAACAGTTCAGTTCAGTTCTTTAATTATAAGCATGAACACACTTTCAAGTATTTTTGTCTAAGTATTTATGTATGTAAGAAGTTACATGCTTCACTGTTTGACAGTCAAATAATTTACCACCGGTTCCCTGAGAAGAAGAATCTGGCACAAGATTCTAAGGGAGACTTTTTTAATAATCAATACTTTACAGTTATTTGTTAGTAACTGTAATATGTTTTAGATAGACTGGATCGAGTATCTTAATGAGCATTCACATTGTGCTAAATTTTTTTTTAGTAGTGAAGGAATACATACTACAGTATGATTTAAACTTAGTTAAAGTAGGCAAGTTGAAAATGTAAAAATAAGATATATGTTTAATTTTTTTACTAATATATATATTTTATTTTCATTAGTTAGTCCAATATCTAGTACACAAACTAAATATGATAATATAAGAGGCACACATACTTTGTACATTTAGGTAAATGTACAATTTGAGATTTACCAATGAAATTATGGATGATATTTCAATTATTATATTTGTATCTTAAATAAAGTACATGTAAGTTAAATACAGTCTGAAAACATATTTTTTAAATATATAAGAAACAAGAAAATTGATGAAAAACATTAACAATAAGACCATCTTCACACAATGGTCACCCTACTCCACCTGTGGTTGTCAGGCTTTGATCGCAGAATTATCCTTTCCACGTGAAGGTTCAAATGTACCCCCTTACTCCTCCCCCCTCTTCGAAGCTCCCCGCTCCCCCGCACCCCCCTCCGTACCCACTGTCCCCTACCTCCCCGCCCCCGCCGTGATTGTTGCGGGCCCATTAAACGATGATTACCGCCTCAAAGAGTTTGAGTAATTGCTCGGAAAAATATTATCATGAAGCTTATAATGAGGGTTAAATGTGAAGGGAAATTGAAAAACTAGACGTCTCTGAGAGACCGAGACCGAGAGCCGTAATGAGAAAATAATAAATATTGCTACATTAATATGAAATGTTAGGTTAACTGTATTATGCTGTGGTGTATACAATAATCGAGATACGAGCATACGATTGATATTAGAGAGAGATTAGTATTAATTTGTATGGAAATGTAATATTATAATGAATATCTCAGGTTAAAGCGTCCTCCTCCACTGTCCGAGCTTCTCTCTATACTCAACTAACTAAAATAAAATGCCTAAAAAATTATTAAATCAATTACAGTATAAGAATTGTAGTTTTTTTTCCATTAATTTATGAGGTAAGCTTCATCATAAATGTTCCATTTTGAAAATAGCCAAGCAGATATGATTATGCAATAGTTTGGAAAACAAATTATTTATCTATGAATGAATCAACATATTAAAATAGACGATTATAGAATAAGCGATGTGATGTAAGACATGTCAGCAACAGCGATCACACACCGTTTGTAGGGAGAATGTATTTATAGCAAGTGTTGCTGATATTTTACTTACTCAACCATTTTTATTTGGATTCAGGTTCTACATAAGAGAGTGAAAATATATGAATGTTATATGATTTTGTAATATAATTATTTATTTTATTATGGAACAAGACTAAATATAGACTTTCGTTCCGCCACACAATGAGTAGAAGTTGGGCGGAGAGTGGAGAATGGAATATCTTAACACTAGATTATATGTGTATACGGGTAATGAGTGAAAATAAAAATATAAGAATATTGTTTTCGTAAAAGTATACGATTTAAAAAATTCTGTAATTTATAGACCAAATCCAAAGCGCAATTTTACTAACATATATAGATTTATTATTAAAATTTATAGGACTCCTAAATTATTGTAGGTGAATATGAATCCTCATATATTCATAAATCGTGTAATAAATAAGGAACAAGAGGTCAATTACGAAGGTGTACGTCTCAACAGCGCGCCACCACCGGCCACCACCGGCCGCCGCCGCTAGAAGCAACGCAATCGAGTTACCGCACAGTTGCCGGACGCTGTGGACTTGCGGACATTGCTGCAGTATAGCTAAAATATTTACATGAGACCTTTAAGAATTTCTAATATATTCTTCTTCGGTATCATAAAATTCAATTGATTGACTGCCGTATAGCTCAAAATTAACCCTCTTTCAGTAGAATTTTGAAATATTTATACATACATAGCTTCACGCTATATCCCGAATATAGCAGGATAGGCAGAGGGAACCTAGTGTTAAGACACTCGTGTCGTGTAGTGTTAAGACACTCCATTGCGTGCTAAGTTACCTTGTATTTATAGATATTTATTATATATATAAATATTTAATTTGACTTGTATTATATATAAATATATAAATATTTATTGTTATATGTAAAATATTGTTTTTTAACTTACTAAAAAGTGGAGAGCAGTGTTCCGAAGAACCTGACTATCTTTCAATACAGGAAACAATGAAACAAAAAAATATATAATTTCATATAAGGTTAATATAAAACGTTTAAAAAACAGGTTAATATTTTTTTATTTATAAACTGATATAAAATATTCTTTATTTGCTTATGTTATGTATTATTATTAATATAGTAATGACAGGGTCCTCATGAACTTGAAGGAACTCCTCAAATATAGAGACACTTATAGCGACTCATATATTTATTTCTTTACGAAAAGTTTTTTTTTTAACTTCACGCTGTATCCCGCATATAGCGGGGTAGGCAGAGAGAACCAGAGAACCTAGTGTTAAGATACTCCATTCTCTTTCAACATTTCCGCTCCCCACTTACCACGAAAAGAAATCATATCTCATAAAAATACTAATGTGAAAATGAGAGTCAAGTTCAATATAAAGAAAAGATTTATCATATCATAATAAAACGTTACATCCTTTTATAATTTAAAAAACGAAGGAAGGAAGAAGATGATTACAATAGGATTCTTTTAGTCCATCACTTGGTTCAAGCTCACTAAGGGAACCACTTATGGTCTTGCCAAGTAGAGAATACAAAATGTCTTTTTTTATTTGCTGAAAATTGGAGAACGGAGTGTCGTTACACTATTCTCTTCTCCCTGAATTGCTACATAAAAAAAATTGAACAAAAAAAAATAAAGATTCATCTAAAATGTAGTACTACACACGCAGGTCCAAGCAATCACAAGACGGAACAACTGAGCGAGCGCTGACCGCGGCAATACGTAGCGCCATTCAACGTTAACTCACTTATGCCCCCTTGAGAAACTAACTGGATGCAAACTAACACTCGATATCAACTATGCTCTGTACTTATAACTACGACTATAGTAGCCTACTGAACAAACTCAATTTTATAAGTTGTTACACTGTTGTTATCATAAGAGACGTGTAGAGTCAAGAAATGAGAAAATGAATTATTTATATTTATTAGAACTTGACAACTTTTTCCTGAAATGAAAGTTATTAAGGCTACTTCAAGTATAAGGTTTTGGTGGTATGGTATGGTGCTATTATTTTGTCATGGTTACGGGTCTGAAACCTACTCGGAGGTACATGGCGCCGCGGTTTGTCTTACTACAGTGGAAAATATTATTTAAATTATTACTATTCAATAATTACTTAAGTTGTAGGAAGAAGACTATTTTACAAGTAGCTTTTATTCTTTTTATATTTTTCACTAGTATACATCCCACATATTTTACTGTAACAAAGTAATGATAAATCTTTCTAAAGTTTGTTTCTGTCCATTTAAACATTCTGCTTATTAAATAGTGGAGCCTGAATTCCTATTGTTTCGACAAAGGCCTATAAAATATATTAAATATAAATTCCGAAATGTCAAATCATATATTTTTAAAACTTTAGCCTATTTTACCCTAGATCTTAAGATCTTAAGATACTTTAACAGGATTCAGTAAACTTCGAACACTTTACAGTAGTCCGTAGAGTCACTGGTAGAGTCTTCCTGTGACTACTCTAGTATACTATTACATTTAGTTTTATATAAAATGTTTAAAAATTGTAATAAATTGAAAATTGTAATTAATTGGTTTTTGAAGGGTCGGCAACGCGTAAGTGATGCTCCTGGTGTTGCAAGCGTCCATAGGCCACGGTAACCACTTACCATCAGGTGGGCCGTGTGCCTTGTTGCCACCATCGTGGTATAAAAAAAAAATGAATTTTATTACGTAAATTATATTCTCTAATTATATAATAGTATTTAGTAAAATTGCCCATTTTTATGTAAATTCTGACATAATAATAACGAAACTATGACTAGTTAAAATATTATAGATTCAAATGATAACAAACAAAGGAATACAAAAAAATCGGCTCGTGCAGACACTCCAAGCTACTTAAACGACCTGTTATTAGCAAGCCGCAAATAACTGACAACTTCACTAAATGATGCTAGAAAAAATTAACAATATGATAAACATCTTTGAGAGAGCTTTTACTTTTAATTGAAAGTAAAATTAGATGCTATTGTTCTTTTTTTATTTTTATATTATTTTAAGATATGATGCGGTGTTTAACACAGTGACATAGAGGAAGAGAAGAAACTCCTTAGCAATCCATGGATTCACTGTACGGGTGTTAGGCCCATCGCGTTGCAGAGAGAGGAGTTTGGAGAGTGCCTGGGACTTACAACCCATCGTGTACGATTACGGGGCCCCTTTAAAATGCGCATTAACGTTCACCTCCACTTTCCACACTCCACCCTCTACCTAACCATATTTGAAAGGATCCTACTAATGACGCCTTCGATATACGTACTAGTAATGAACTGATAATAGTTCTAGACAGGTCAAGATCTTTTAATAGATAGATAAAATAAAACAAAAAAATTAACATATGCTAGTCTTAAGCAATCTTGTGGCTAGCCATATTTAGTACTCACATATATTTTTCGTAAAATATAACAGAATGTTTCTTGTGGTATGCTTTATTTTATGTCGGATAGATGCTAGAAAGTGATATAACTGTATAACTAGTTTAATCTCTCGTCCGATATATGTTTTTATGCGAGCTACAAGCATGACTTATAAAATAATTATTAATGTTATGATCTTTTAATTATAGCTCTAAGTGTTTTCAATTATCGCAAGCATTATAATTAATTAGGATAGTATTGAGACAGGATTCAATACCTGTAGACCGAATGGATGTGGGTTCGTTTCCTATTCGCCGGTATTAACGGCAGCGATGACGGCGTTGAGATTTGAATTGAAGTTGAATTTATATAGAGAGCGGATAATGAAGATATTGTTTTTGCGTATATTTAGTTTCCATGGTACAGCAAGAGCAGCGAGTACGCAATACCTCTGTTAGAACGGAGAATGTATGGAGTGACCGCTCACTACACTACACTGTATAAATTGCAAAATATTGTTATAAAGTATTACTTTTTTATTTTTAAAGAAGATCACTTACTTAACTTCACGCTTTTTCCCTAGCGGGGTAGTCAGAGAGAACGGAGCGCCAAACGTTACGGTCCCTGCATACCTCTTCGCCTCGTCCACAGTCATTAACCTCTTCATGCATGCCGGGGGTCCTCATGCTTCTTACGTGACCTTCCTGCAGTATTATTGATACTGTGTTCTCGAAGGTCAACCGAGGTCTCCCCTTTCCTCTCTTACCGATCACCTTTGCTTCATATACCATAAAGAAGATCATAATTTCAAAATCAATAATATTACATACACGTTACACTCCATGAAACACCATACATTCAACACAATAGAAATACTCTTTACATTATAAAATAAACAATAATTTCAATTCCCCAAATATAGCGCAGTACTGTAATTTGGAAAAGGCTTTAATCGCGAGCAATTTGTAACGACGTTTAGAGCTACCAAAAACAAATATTCGCTTACTCATCCAATCCATCACTGGGATCATAATAACATGGACTCAAATTAATACCTGCCTAACAGAAATAGATTCGAAAAAACGTTAACCAGCCACACTTGACACGCCATGTAAACATGTAAACAGACAAAAATCATACTAAATCTATCGAAATAAGCGTTAAAGTTATTACAAATAATATATTTTAAGGTATAATTTAGAGGTCTTCAAATTTTGGTCGGTACGTAATATGGGCTTATTAGTAATGTTAATTCGTTAGATATTCGGAGTGAAAACGTCTCGAATGGCATTTAGAGTGCTTTTAGAACAGCCACCGATATATTTACGTATAAACTACCGTTTTTGTATTTGATTACTTTATTAGATGCTATTATATTTTTGAAAATTATTATAATGCGTTTTGGTTGTGTGTCTAATATTAAATGTGCAATTGCATACAAAAGCTAAAAAGTATAATATAGACTGTGTGTGTGTGTTTTATGGTTCATTACTTCTCAGTGCAATGATTATATACTTTTCTTTTTTTAGCTTCACGCTGTTTCCCGCATATAGCAGGGTAGGCAGAAGGAACCTAGTGTTAAGACACTGCGTTCCCCACTTTCCGCCGAATTGAGGCATTGCGTGCTGAGTGGTGGAACTCAACGCCGTTCTTGTTCGTTCGTTGTTGTTCATGCTTGTTACCAAACTCAGGAAATGTAATTACTAAACTTTTACATTTCCTGAAGTGGGAATCGAACCCACGACCTGTCGCACTTACAGTCACGTGATTGTGCCTCTGCGCCTTGACATTCGTTAATAATTATATATTTAATGTTATTATTTCTCCGCTCTTATATGACAAAGCGTTGAATTCCTTTCAACATCTCTATTTTGGACGGTAAGTAGAGAACGGAGTGTCTAGATTCACTAGATTCTCTTAGACTTTTTTTAACTAATTTTGAAGCTAAATCTAGATATTTTTAAATAAACATACATACATTCTTCAATACAAACAACTTTTTCTATATCAATGGGAAATAATAACCACTCTAATAGTGAATGTACTCTAACACCTTCACAAGAAACATACAAAAAACTTAAATAATATAAATATTTGTAAACCCTTTACGTTGAATTGTACTATTTTATTATACCAGATTTTTGAATGAAATATCTGAACAATATTTCAACAATAGGATTTTGATGTGACAAAGTGGAACTATAGTTAAGGACGGTTTTTTTCTTACGCTTTATTCTGTTAGGCAGGGTAGACTCAGAGAACATAGTGTGGAAACACTGTTTGTCGGTTTTCGACCGAATTCAAGGCACTGCGTCTTAGCACGCGGACGGAACTTAACGCCGCACTTTATCTTATCTACCAGAGCGGGAAAATGGAAATGATATAAATATAATCATGCTTGTTTACAGTCAGACGGCGTCATACTGCAACACGATGGCTTCTTATATGCTTGAATGAAATAAATGAATATTTTATGTCATCCCTAAAAAATAATAGAATAATATTGTACGTACGGAAGCAAACACGGTAACATTAATTCCATACCAGGCGTGAATAAGTTGACGAATCTAAAATTTATAGTTTTCAAAGGTATATTTAAATTTAAACTGTCAATTCTGTTCTTATATTACTTAAGGTTTTTACCTGAATGTGTTTTGCTTCAATGTTGAAATTTATGTATCCTCTGAATAAAGGAATCCTAATTCTCATTCATAAATTATATTCATATATTCATTATGTTTGGTGGTAGGAGGTTCGTCCTCCGTCTGGCTCGCGACCACTATCATGTCAAAGACGAACCGACAAATATCTTATGATGTGTTCCCGTTCGATGGCATGTAAGCCAGGTTTTCCCCTATCCCACCCATCCTTTCCCCAAAATGTAGTGGTTCCGATAGCGGACTACTACATTGTCCTCCCCTTCCATCTGTATCCTCTAGGTTGGCAACGCATCTACAACGCCTCTGGTGTTGTAGATGTTCATGGGCGAAGGTAACCACTTACCATCAGGTGGTCCTTCTGCTCGTTTGCCATCAGTTATCCATAAAAAAATATATATATATATATGCAAGTCGAATAGTCAACTTATGCGATATCGTCATGTAGTTGAATTAAAATAGCATAAAGAACACTTAAACAACCCAAGAAAATTTCCTCAACTAGGATTCAAACCCAAAACCAATCACTTACAGATCAACAAGTCAAGTGAACCATAACGGTGCCATTTAAATAAAATCACAAAAGTAAAATGATCATAATAATATGATTATCTTAAAATAATGAAGTGCAATATTACTTTAGGAGTCTCAAGTCGATGGACGCTCAGCGCTCTAATCCTGTTTATTGTTTTATATTGAAAGACGCTCGCCCTTAATAGCCTTTAGAGGATTACACCATCTTATAAATGTTGTCTTAATGAAACATTGTTAGAATTATTTAAAAAAAAAAATGTTACAACTTTTATATCACCTGTATGATTCTTTTATATCACCTATATCATTAAGGGCAATCGTGTCGCAGAAGTGCTACTGTAAACATGAAAGGTTGTGAATTCGATTCCCCAAGGAGGGAAAATATTAAATATTTACATTAATTAATATTTAATTAATTAATTAATATTTCCTCGCTCTGGTAATAAGGCTAAGCGCGGTGTTGAGTTACGTCACTAGACACGCAATGCTTTAATTTGGCGGAAAGTGGGGAACGAAAATGTTCAAAGAGAGCAGAGTGTCTTTACACTAGGTTCTCTATTTCTCTCTGCCTATCCTACCGTGTGCGGGATACAGCGTGAAGTTAAAAAAAAAACAAAACGGTCTTATAAATGTTGTTTTAATCTTACATTTGTTGTATATTACTCAAAATGATACAATTAAATATTTTTTCAAATCCACGCTTTATCCCGATAGCAGGTGAGGCAGAAAAAATCTAATCCAGGTGAATTCAAAACTTTGCGTTATAGCGGAACTTAACGTAGCGTTTTATGTGACTAGAATAACGCTTGTAAGTACTTAGTTAAAGAGATTGCTATCCTTCCCAATACAAGGTCATCAAGCTGTAAGCACCATATATTACTGAAATCTAGAGACATCAAGTCGTTTTCGACGAAGTAAGCGAGTCTCAATAAGATTCTATTATATATTTTTTCATCGCTAAGTGATGTAAAATGGCAAAAATTGCTCGTCGAATCACTGGCGTTTTTTAATAATTGTTTTACGCTCTAACAAATGAGTTTGAAATTGGATCGGGCTCCGAGCGCTTACAAAAATGGATGCTTAATGCAATTAGAGGGACTGGGACGGAGACGAGAGAGACAGAGAGATGCGAGCTCACTGTTGTCTCGTTATTAAGATATCCGCTTTGTTAACGGCGTTGTTTGCGTTACGATAGCGGCGTTAGTGCTGTAAGAAGTTACTACTAACTTGAGTTGTAGACGCTAGATTCGTGTGGACTTTCGCTGTACGTACATGTTATATAGCATATTATAGTGTTATAAAAAGTTTTATGTTCATAGATATATAGAGAGAATCTCCTGATATTTCTATTGTTTTTTAGAGGCTTGATATGAAGTATTAATTGATACTAATACAAATGGAATTTATTAGAACACTACGGGTTGTTTTTATTTTAATTTTATCTTATAATATTGCTTACAATAGTAAAAAGTTTGCAAATCAGGTTGTGAGTTCGATTTCCACTCCAGGAAATGTAAAAGTTTAGTATTATTATTTCCTGGGTTTGGTAAGAAGGCAAAGCGCGGCGTTAAGTTCCGCCACTCAGCACCCAATGCCTTAACTCGGCGGAAAATGGGAACGGAGTGTCTTAACATTAGGATCTCAGTTCCCTCAACCTACTCTGCTATATGCGGGATACAGCGTGAAAATAAAAAAAACTAAATTAAAAAAAGACTATAGATCAGTTTATGTTACTAGATGGGAGTTACATTGATACAAATGTAAATTACCATCCGAATGGGATTGGAATTTATAATTATTATATCAAATATATAATATATTATATGCATCATTTTGGCGGTTAAGTAGAAGCTTTTATAGCAGAGTAGTTAAAGTAAACCTAATGTGAAGACACTCCGTTCGCCGATATCCGTACGAATTTGGGACATTGCGTGTTGGATCTCACTTAGTAAGAATAAGGTGGCGGAACTCAACACAGCGCTTTATCCTACCATAGCGAAGAAATAAAAATATTTCTATTCTTTATTATATTTATATTTTTATTTTTTTTAACTTCACGTTGTATCCCGCATACAGCGGGGTAGGCAAAGGAAACCAGAGAACCTAGTGTTAAGACACTCCGTTCTCTTTCAACATTTCCGTTCCCCACTTTCCGCCAAATTGAGGCATTGCGTGTTGAGTGGCGGAACTCAACGTCGCGCTTTGCATTGTTACCAAACCCAAGAAATGAAAATACTAAATTTTACATTTCCTGGTGTGGGAATCGAACCCACAATCTGTCGCGTTTACAGTCGCACGCTTGTGCCTCTGCGCCACTACAGGCGTATTTTTATTCTTATTTTTTATATATAATCGTTCCCTTGAGTGGGACGTAATTTTAATCACATATAGAATAAAAATAACCAATAATTATTCTTACATCAATATCAATACAAAAACAAACGCCAGACACTTTTAACGTCATTTCGAACGGCTGTTGAATAAAATGATTAGTTAGTAACAAAGTCTTAAGCCTCATCTCATTGAGCCCCTACAAATCGCGTCGCGTGAACCCCTTTATCCGTACCCGAACTGGCGATAGCGAGATCGACTGTGGAAGGGTAATTGTTTAGATAGCATCTCTTTGTTGCGTAATGAAATAACGTATTGCTTTAACCGACTTGGAAAATTATAAACATTGTATGTTTTTAGATAATACTGAGTGTCTGAGAGACATGACACAGATAAAACTGCTGACCATAGAAGGCTTAAATTTGGCAGGTTCCTTGTCGAGCATATATAAGCGCTAAAAGAGGCTTTCCCAATTTTTTTTCGAAAACGGGAAAAACAAAATTTTAGGTTGTATAATTCACTCAAACAAAATAGAGATACATCCATTATCCCCTATTTGAAATAAGTATAAAGTAGAGAGTTATACTTTATTAGATTCTCTTATCTATGCTACTAAATATCACTGCTAAAAACATTTATATAAATACGATAGATTGCATTTTATTGAAAATTGTATAGCTATATTTATATGTATATACGGTCTAAGGGAATATCGTGAGCGAAAACAAATTATATATTTTTCTATTAATTTAAATTGGTTTACTTTAAAACAATCCGTTACCCTTTAAACTCTAATCTAAATACAGAAAGTATTTTATAGAACGAAATACAGAGTGTCTTCAGACTAGGTTCTCTCTATCTACCCTGCTATACGGAATCAAGCATGAAGCTAAAAATGAAGAAATATATTGGAAATTTGTCAATTTTGTTCTATTTGTATATCATTTTTAAATTACAATGTTACCGAAGAAAGCATAAGTTCAGATCAGTTCAGATCTATATAAAGCGACAGGTGTAGAGTGTTTTAAACCTGTATTTAATAAATAAAAAGTTATTTTAATATATAAAATATAATTTATATATAGTAAAATTTACATACTTTAACTAACATAGAACCAAAAAATGGTTATAAATTCAATTGCAGACAATAACTAAGTAATATCGTAAGATAACTTATTTCATAGCTTCACGCTGTATCCCGCATATAGCAGGGTAGGCAGAGGGACCTGAGAACCTAGTGTTAAGACATTCCGTTCGCCACTTTCCGCCGAATTGAGGCATTGCGTGCTGAGTGGCGGAACTCAACACCGCGCTTTGCCTTGTTACCAAACCCAGGATATGAAAAACCCCATTATTTCAAAATTATGATAATAACAATATTTTATTATATACCTTCAGTCAGCTTAGGACAATAAGTTGTACCTTATTTCTAAACGTACAATATTTTTATTTTATTAAAAACAAAATTTATTTAAAACCTAACAGTTGTTCACTCAATTTAAAGTGACGGAAATGAAAAGTAAAATGTAATTCTCATATCTAATACAGTCATCAAAACTGCAGTCGCCTAAACATGTTATTAGCGAGCGACGCCGCGGGACACCGCGATGCTATTCAATCATTCTATTGTATCAATAGGGTTCTTTCTGCGGGACAGTTTGTTAATCTTGACTATTGCCATAAAAAAATCAAAAGATTTATAAGTTACTTACTGTTACAGTCCATACTGCATACTATAGTGTTTAGTGCGTATATGCGTTAATTTGAAAGCTTTGAAAGAGCCAGATTTCGAATGAATAAGCAAACCATAATGCCTGATAAAATTTTTTTGAAATAAAAAGTCCTTTTAATACCTCTAAAAATATGTGCACGAAATTTCTTAATAATTGGTTAACTAGTTTTGAAGTAACAAACAAACTTACATTTATAATATTGGTAGGGATATCCGAACCAGGCGTGAATAGCTTGATAAATCGACTTGCATATAACGACAGGTTCTACATACACTGGTACAAGTGCAAAAGCACAACTTAACTATTTAAAAGTTCTTAATGTTGTAATTACTTGTACATAAATAATTTATTATTGTAGAATTTGTATCTAAAATATTTTTACCCATTATATAAATTATTACTTATCTATGAGAAGGGCTTAGCAATCGATGGATTCACTGTGCCCATCACGTTGCAGAGAGAGGTGTTTGGAGAGTGCTTTGGACCTAACGATCCAAGTGTAGGTTCAAGGGCCCCTTTAAAATGCACATTAACGTTCACCTCCACTGTCCACGCTCCTCTCTCTACCTAACCATATTTTAAAAGATTTTACTAATGCTGTTTTCAAAACACGCGCTAAAAATGAACTGATGATAGTTCTAGAAAGGTCGAGATGTTTTAGTAGATTATAGAGAGATTTCGCTATTATACCTCTCGCGCCTACTTTTATTGCGTATAAATATATACAGAACCTCCCCCTAAATTAACCATTCGCTCTTCACTATAACCCCAGCGGGTGGTATAAATCGTTCTCAGATACTGTTATTGTAATTGAATCTCAACTAACGAGTGCAATTACAAAGCATCAAACACGCAGGGGACGACGTTAGAGTACGACAAATGTATTACTTTTGCACACAATTTATTTATAACTAGCTGTTACACGACACGTTTTCCACAATGCAATCGTTCATGTTACTATATGGGGAAGTGGGGAACGGAGTGTCTTAACACTAGGTTCCCTCTGCCTACCCTGCTATATGCGGGATACAGGATGAAGCTATGTATGTATGTTACTATATAGGTACATATATTAAAATAGTTTTATTCTATCCACTACGAACACGAAATTGTGGGGATGTCAAAAAGAGTTTGTCTTAAATCGCGATGATTTTTGGATATTCTCTAGGGAAAATTATATTTAAATTATTGTTTATTTCCCCGTTCTGGTATGACTAAGTGTGGCGTTGTACTCCACCATTTAGTTGCCAATGTTTTGTAATCAAACGTAGTCCCTACCTTTTAGATTTTTTTTTAATTTCACGCTGTATCCCACATATAGCAGGGTAGGCAGAGGTAACCTGAGAACCTAGTGTTATGACACTCCATTCTCTTACAACAATTCCGTTCCCCACTTTCCGCCAAGTTGAGACATTGCTTGTTGAGTGGTGAAACTCAATATCGCGCTTTGCCTTGTTATCAATAGTAGCCCAGGAAATGAAAATACTAACATTTCCTGGAGTGGGAATCGAACCCACAACCTGTCGTGTTCACAGTCGCACGCTTGTGCCTCTGCGCTACGACAGTACTACATACAGACTAGTAGGTTTTTTTGAATTATTACAATTGTTCCTCTTCGATAAGGTAAGTTTTTCTTGAGTTTTAAGAACAGGACGCTAATTTAATTCAAACACAATTCTAAGCTTTTTACATACGAGTAATTTAAAGATGTAATCGAGTAGGTAATGTATCATTCATTGAGAATTATAAATTTAATATAGTTGTCCAGTTAATTTTTTCACATTTTTCGCTCACTTCTGATCACTACAAGGTGCTTTCTCTACTAATACCAGAAGCAAAAACATCCTCCTCCTACAGAATTTTTGTAAATTGTTTTATCTTCACATATTGATGATGTCCTCCTAGACGTATCCGTCGACGGCGACACACTGATTTGCCAGGTGTCATCTGCGCAGGAATATGTTATAGTACGTAAGTGTGTGCGCATACACAGACGCACTCTCTCGTCCGCTCGTTCCTTATTCCAATGGAACGGAGTACCGCTACGATCAGAGGAACGATTGGACGCAGTGTCTGGCCGACGGTAACTGCACGCGCCCTCTACCGTCGCCCTGGGCCATCCACCTTGCCTTGCTGGTTCACCAACTCCGCCAGGCCGTTTTGCACTATCTGCGTTGGGCTGCCATCCTCGTCACCGAACCAGACTTTTGTGCTTAGCAGGAGGGAACTGCTTAGTTGGACTCCTGAATGTTTTTTTTATCACTTTTATTAACTAAATCTTGATGTATTTTATTTGTATGGATTTCTTTCTAAATATTTAGTTTTGTATTTCACTGAAATTTTAGCATTTATTATCACATATTGATATAAAGACGAAATTAAAAACATTCAAATGCATCAAAATATATACGATTTACATATAAAATAACAACTAATCATAATCGATTCTATTACATCTATTAGGTATTATTATATGAGGACAACAATAGAGAAACCACAACACACATCATAACGTCTACCTCATTCATCTCTACATGCAACATGTTACATACACACTCCCCGCCTCGTTAGCGATTGATAAACGTTGTAACACAATAAAAAACAAAATCAACAAAAAGAATTACATTGACTTTCCTACCAAATGACCCCTACACTCCTAACCGACTCTATCTCAAAGTACGTAAGCCTATTTTGATAAAATTGTATGTTTTGATAAGTTTGTTCTTGGCTAAAAAGCGCGGCATTTGCACGAGGCGGTGACCCAATATGGCGCCTCGAAATAAAATTCAATTTTTCTATTTTTAATTGAAGGGTCCTCCGCTTGAATACACTCATTTGTTTTTTAATGGCGATATTTTGTGTCTGTTATGTCGTTAAAATAAGATTAATGTGTACTTTGGGGTCCGTTCGAGTAGAGATTATTAAGTTATACACAAATAAAGTAACATAATAGAGATACTGTACCGTGGTAGAGTTGTGGACTGACTTTACCTGCGATTAATGTGTATTTCTAGAGTTACTATTAGAATATTTAAAATTAATAAATATTCGTAGTTTACCTGTTCCTTCGTAACAAGGGGCTAAGGCTGACGTTGAGTTCCGCTACCCGCACGCAATGTCTCAATTCGATGAAAAGTGGAACGGAAATGTTATGATAACGGAGTTTCCTAACACTAACTTCTCATGTTCCTCCGCCTTCCCTGCTATATGTGATACAGCTGTTTCGTAGATTATGCACATAAAGTAAGTTTTTTTCAGTTTCACCTCACTTAACATGTAAATATTTAAAAAATGGTTCATCGTTTCAACCGTGCAATACTATGGCCACTGCTGGACATATGTTCCCCAAAGGATTTCCAATGATTATCGGTGAAATGAACGAATTCTAAAAATAAAAGTGACTCAATCTACTAGATTCTCTCTGCCTCATTCAGAATATATATTATATGTTCTACTAACCATAATATTTACTCAAGCAATTACATCTTGGAACACAAAATAGAGCAAATTTATAAAGTATTAGATTACTAGCACAGACATTTTTATGACACAAAGCCGACGGGTGACTTCACAAAGGCCAAGCTACATTTTGCGTAATCTCGTGTTTGCATCGCGGTTGCATTCGTTTGGTCGCGGCCCGTCACGCAAACGTATGGAGATTACACCGATAGTATTAAGTTACTTTGGATGACTGGCTAAAATTTTTAGTACAATAGTTGATTTTAACGATCATTTACAAAAGTGGTAGCGCCTTTCGACCGCAGATATGGCTGGTTGTGGGTTCGATAATATTTTAATTTCCCTTTATTTCTCCGTCTGATAAAACAATGGTTGGCTTTAAGTTAGTTCCATCATTTCTAATGCAATGTCTCGAATTTAAGCGGAAAGTGTAGTGTCTTTGAGACTAGGTTACCTCTTAAGAAACGAAAACATATTTAGAAACGTATAAAATTTGTACGCAGCGGGACTCGAACCCTTAACCTCCTTATCGAATCTCGGACTTAGTGATCAGAACGTTTCTAAGAGGCGCGGGTTTAGATCAAGTCAAAATGATGTATTCATTTTAAAATTTCTTAATGGACATTAATCAAAATTAGTAATCAAATTGTAATAAATGTCTGTGTTTTGTTTATTCATCCTTAGCGGAAAGAGAAATGCCAATATTTGGGACTTTGGGTTAGTTCTTAGTGTCGTCAGTCGTGCTGCGTACATCGCTTAGTAACTGAAGTAGTTATACTTACGCATCGTTCGTCCCGTGACTTTTTCAAATTATTTCATTACTTTTGTTATTGTCGTTGTTTTATGTTAGTATTTATTTTATTTTCGTCATACAAAACTAGACAAGTGTTTTTTCCTTATTTAGTTTGTTTATTTAATAATGGCGCGTGTTAAGTATACTTCTGCGAAATACACTGATATGATTTTGATTTATGGAGAATATCATCAAAATGGAGCTCTCGCAATACGGACATATCGGAAAAGGTATGGTTCTACTTCTAGATGCCATTCTTATGGTCGTACATTTGTAATGGCGGTAGAACGAATACGCGAAAATCAAACCGTAGCCCCACGTCAACATCGTACTTCGCCACGAGAACTATTAGTGATTTTTGAAATTTAAATTTTAATTAGTTATTAGTTAGAATAATAAATGTGAGTTTAGTGTAAAAGTGCGTAGTTTTAACATGTATTGACCCGTTGCCACCATTGCCCAACACTCCGATTTCTTCAATGAGATGGCGTGTGACGTTTGCCGCTCTGACAGGTTAGTGTCCTCTTGCGTCATACGTAACAAATGGCGTTTGATTTTTGTAACGAATATTTTCTTTTTCGTTCCGAAAAACACTTTTTTCATTTTTAGTAAAAACTCTTATTTTATAATCGTATCGTGTTTACAAGGGAGTACTCAAAACGATTGTTTTCATTTGTTGTAAAGGAGGAGTCCCCACATCTATATATATATATATATATAGTATATATATATATATATATATACCTATACATGTATATATATATATAACAATAATATATATATCATGGCCTATCATAATAAAGTAATAAATATATTTTAAATAAAATTTGGTGTATTTTTCTGTATTTCTGTAGTAATCTTAGAAAATTAACGACTACCTTCATTGTCTATAGTTTTCTTGTAGTTATTTAAAACTGCCTAAATAAAATATAAAATTTCAAATAAAATATTACAAAAAACAGTACCTAATAATTAAATAATTTTATGAAATAATTACAATATATTTCAACAGAACAGAATCAATAAGTAAACATATTATCACAAAAATCCTCTTTAACTACAAACAACTAACAAATAGATCTACAACAACATTCAAAGTAAAAACTCTATCTCTATAGGCTTTGTCCACCAAAGTACAAAATGCTTATCGTCTAATCCGATGTATGGTCATTTCACCAGATCCCTTTGTAACGCCTCATTGTACATCACACCTAGAAGGTAACCGGAGTACTTTGTCGCAGTGGTCAACTTTATATAAAAAATACTATTAAACTTTTGAAAAGCTTGAAAAAAATTCTTAGAATTGTAAAGCGTTTGGTTTTGGTACAGTGCTACTGTACATTGTATGTGTAATATTTATTAGAAACCTTTAATGTTGAGTGGTTTATTATACGATTATGTTACATTTAGAGTTAAGTAGAGGCCGTCGTAGCGCTATGGGATAGCGTTTGTCGGTAAATATGAGTAGTTCGTAGGTTCGATTCCTACTTGGGGGAAATGATTTTATTAAAATTAATTTCATATTCTGGTAAGATAAAGCGCGGCGTTGAGCTCCGCCACTCAACACAAAATGTTTTGATTTCGAACTGAATGTGAAGAACGAAGTGTCTTGATAGGTATTGACTTGGTTTCTCTGATTACCCTCCTATGTGAGAAAAGGCGGGATGTGAATATAAAGTAAATATAGATCAATGAGATTTTACAAAATATATACCTGTTTTTTACTTATAGATTCTAATGTAGTAAGGAGAGTAAAGAAGAGTTAAAATCTTATATAGTATTTTTTACTTAATTAAAGGATTTTCTTGATTCTGATCTGTAATTATAATATAGCAGTTAGAATGGACAATGATCATTTATCCCATACCTGCTATAGTATGCAATTTTTAGAAGTATTCTTAAAAAATATTCTTACAATTTTTTTCATGTGTTTTCTCAAGACGATATTTTATTATGACTCTCTCTCCGTTTTTTGTGAAAAAAGAATGCCATCGTAGTGCAATGGGACAGTATCTGAATGTAAACGCGGTAGGTTATAGATTCAATTTTTTGTCGACATTAATAAGGCAAAGCGCGGCGTTGAATTTCGCCACTTCGCACCTCCAATCGGGCGAGCTGCTACACTAGACTCCACTGACAGGTGAAGCTTGTATAAAATAAAAATAATAAATATATTTAATTTGACGAGATATAAATAATCATTCAACAAGGTACAGATACGAACAAATTAAGCTCTACAATATTAAACAAATAAATATACAATTTTCCAAATAAATGAAACTTGTAAGGAAATAAGTAAGTATAATAAGGTATTATCATAAATAGCGGCGGTCCGAGTGCAATGCGGATGAAGGATCACGTCGCGCGTCGACGGGGAACGATTGTGATACGTCCGCTGACGAATACTCCCATGCTTAAACGATAGTGATGTCGCGTAGTATGTATCGATATATCGATAGTTGTTGAATGTTTGTTTCCTTTATTTCAGTTTCACACTTTATTCTGCATAGATTGGTAAACAGAGAAGACCTAGTATCAAGACACTCTATTCTAGATCCTCTCAAAAACGCCGCACTTTGTTTTGTCAGAGCAGGAAAAGGAAAATAATTGATATATAATCATAATCATGAGTGGAAACTGAATATATAAATACTCGCGCTTACAGTCAAATGCTACTCCATTGCATATCCATGGTTTCAAAACAATTATTACATCCTCCAATATGGTTCTTTGAATTTTTAATACTAAGATGTAGGTATGAGGTACTTCTGCAAAGTTTACGTACATTGTGTTGTAAGGATGTGGGTGCACATTGTTAACTATATCAAACATATAATCTTTCTTTTTTTTTTTTTATGGATACCGGATGGCAAACGAGCAGAAGGACTGATGGTAAGTGGTTACCTTCGCCCATGAACATCTACAACACAAGAGATGTACTAGATGCGGAAAAGGAGGATAATGTAGTAGTCCGCTATTGGAACCACCACATTTTGGGGAAAGGATGGGTGGGAAAGGGGAAAACCTGGCTTACATGCCATCGAACCGGAACACATCATAAGATATTTGGCGGTTCGTCTTTGACATGATAGTGGTCGCGAGCCAGACGGAGGACGAACCTCCTACCACCAAACATAACATACATATAATCACAGCTGCTGATCCTTTCTTAATTTATTTTTCACTAATTTTAGACCCTACCTATGTGAAAATAAAAATTACAGGAAATATAAATACAAATGTTCAACATTTAGTTATAATTATATTATTTATTTTTAAGCATAATTTTTTTTTTTAACGTGGATTTAGGACAAGCAATGAATTACAATAGTAATCATAACTCCAATATAATCAATTTTAGAATATTTTAAACGTTGATTCAGTTTTCACTAGTTCCCTTCTAGTGAAATTGAATTAACCGAACTTAACGTACAAAAAATATTGTTATTCTCAATGTATTATTTTCAAATTACAATAATATATTGTAATATAATATTTTACATTTATTATACTAAAGAATAAAATTATTGTACGTCTTTAAAAATATTTGGGCTAATTTTTTTATTTAAATAAAATATTGTTATCGATGTCGATAATAACATTGTTTGCTCTTCATCACTAGAGGGGCGGGACGAGAGCGCGAAATTGGAGGAAAACTTTCGTAAGGGGAAATGAAATGGGATTGATAAAAATTGGAACCAAGCCGCCCGGACAGGGCAGTACTCAGAGCTTCTAATAAATATCTTGTATGTGACTATGGATTTTCATTTATTTTTATATGTCATCTTTTATATGAGGAAGACATAGTTAAGATAGTGGTACATCTTCACTTTAAAACGAAACAGTATATCTTATATTTCTGAAAGTGACGGATAGAATTTACTCAACATATAGTTTTTTTGTATGAAAATGAAAAAAAAAATATTTAAATAAAATAGGCACTTTTAAATACTTTCGAATGCTACTCAACACGAACTATATGTTAAATTTATGAAATCCAAGGCGGTTGTTTATTTAATCAGAACAAAGAAATAAAAATATTTTAAACATTTTTCCCACAAAACTGTGAGTAAATCACTACTAGCTACTTGTTGCAGTAGGTACTTTCATTATTTTTATATTATTATTGTATTGTATTATTGTAATAATGTGGTCATAGATATTATCAGAAAACCGACACAATAATAATCAATTGTTAAAGCTATTTATAAAAGAAAAAAATTCAAAGTCCGTCCCTGTATTTTCTGAGGGCACGAAATTCACTTAGCGTCGTTTGTCGAAGCTTTTCGCCTCTTGAAACTTTTCAATAGCCGGGAATCGAATTCCATCCCCGCCCTCCCCGACACCTGGCAGTGCATGTAACGTGCAGCCAACACCCAACTCTATACGTCTTGGTGATATTAGAATTTATAAACGTAAGGATATGTAAAGTAAAACTGGAAATTTGATCAATGTTCTACTGTGATTGCTATGTTTTTTCCTTTTTTTATAGTAAGTAGTACAACGCCTGTCATGGCGCAGAGGCACAAACGTGCGACTATAAACGCAACAGGTTGTGGGTTCGATTCCCACTCCAGGAAATGTAAAATTTAGTATTTTCATTTCTTGGGAATTAAATCATATTTACATCTGGTAACAAGGCAAAGCGCGGCGTTGAGTTACGCCACTCAGCACGCAATGTCTCAATTCGGCGGAAAGTGAGGAACGGAAATGCTTAAAGAGAATGGAGTGTCTTAACACTAGGTTCTCTGGTTCGGAATACAGCGTGAAGAAGTATAAAATTAAATAATTTATTAGTGAAGGGAATTAATTATTTTGTTTTTTTAAAAACATAAAAACTTTAAATTATGTAATTTCTCCGCTGTTAAGAGTAGTAGAGTTCCGCCACTCAACATGCAATACTTCAATTTCGGGCGGATTGCGGGGAACAGAAGAAAACGAATTCTTTTTATTTTTGCTTTGATCATTTTATTTTGTTTATTTCTAGTAATAAATTATAACATATATATATATATATATATATATATATATATATATACATAGCCACGCTGTATTCCTTATATAGCTGGTAGGCAGAGAGGGAACCTAGCGTTAAGGCAATTCCATACCCTTGACTTTCCGCCTGGCATTGCGCTGATTGGCGAACTCAACGCCGCGCTTTGCCTTGCTCACGCCAAGGTCCACGCTTTATGCATAGAACTAAACATGGCGTCAATCAACAAGGAAAAACGACAACGGAGGATCTTAACACTAGCTTCTTTTTCTACTTACGCTGTTATACGAAATAAAACAAATTTTTTTAATTATTATTTTTTACAAAATCGATCTGAAAGATATTTTAATATCATATATTTAATACTCATATTTTTTTATTTTTAATATTTTTCATAGAATATAAAGACGGAAGTGTAAAAGTGTGTACTGCTTTAATATGTATTCGTTCCCACTTTTACCACAAACAAGTACATTAGCGACAATAGTGCAGATGATCCGCAAAGTGTTAATGCGCGGGAGCTTTACACTTGAATTACTGCATACAGTATATGTTTAAAAATAAATTCTATTTTTATGTATTTAAATGTTTTTTCGTTATTTTTACTTTATAGCTTATTAATAACGAATAACTGTAAATAATTTTAGAAATTTTAAAAATGTATTTATAATACGTAACATTTCACGTATTTACATGGTTTACTTTTTGTTTCACTCATCTTACACAATATAAAAATAAGTAAGATCAATAATAAGGAAAACATTTTTGTAAGCTCAATTTCAGTAATTTTAAGAATACTTTTCACCTGTTGGGAAACCCAGATCTGGGAACAACTTTTAATAAAAAAATATTAATAACAATAATCTACTGTCAAAACGGCTATATATACGTTCATATGACATATTTAGTCATGTTAAAACAAATATTTTATACATATAATAACTGAAGTAAATAAACTACTTAATTAACTCACAAATCAATAGAATTAAATTAGGCATTTACTTAAGCACTACTCAGCACTCAGTCAGCAGTGAGAGCTGAGCGAAGTCGCGCCAACTTCGCTGCTCTTCGCATGTTGGTTTAGGACGCACTTCTAAACAACTGACAACAACATTTCTACACTTTGAATGAGACAGTTAATTAAATCTTGCAACTCACGTGTAAAGTAAACTTTACTGACGAAACTTTGTACATATGTACGATAGAGAGATATAGAGCATATATAATAAATAAATTTACGTTTATTTATTATAATTTGTTTGTAATATGCCTGTTGAATATTCATAGGTGGTTAAGATTTGATCCTCACAATACAGTGTAAAATTATTTTTCTTTCCTCGATTTGATAAGACTCTACAGGAAGAACCAAAACAGAAAAAAAGAGCTAAAACATAAATAATATAATTACGAAATAAATAAATATATAAAATAAAATATATTTTACAAAAATAATAAAGAAAAAACTTGCAGCAGTATTTTATAAAGGCATTCAGTATCCTATATGTGTGAATAAAATTAACAACATTCAAACTTTTGCAGTTAATAATATTGCCTTAGTAGATGATGCGTTAGGTGGTAGGAGGTCTGTCCCCTCCGACTGGCTCATGACCACTATCATAGTCAAAGACGAACCGCCAAATATCTAATGATGTGTTGCGGTTCGATGGGCATGTAAAGCCAGATTTTCTCCCCTTTCCCACCCATCCTTTCCCAAAATGTGGTGGTTCTTGATAGTGACTACTACTGTCCCCCCTTCCATCAGTATCATCCTCTAGGTTGTTAACGCATCTACAACATCTCTGGTGTTGTAGATGTCTATGGGCGAAGGTAACCACTTACCATCAGGTGGTCCTTCTGCTCGTTTGCCGTCCGTTATCAATAAAAAAAAAAATGATTCTTTAGAACTTATAAATATACTTGTTTATTATTTTTTATTTAATTTATGATAGAATAACTACTACTTTTTAAAAAATCATACAAAATATTTAACCGCAGTGTTTAATTATATTCTTTATTAAAAAAAAAAAAAACATTTTTTCGTTTTACAAACATCCTATACACTCAAATTGGTTCCATATTCTCCGCGCGCATCAAACCGTGAAATGTCTCACTCATAATCTATGACCATTAGGCATTAATATACAAAATGTTACACTCGGCCACGCGTACGCAATTCATAACTTCAATTATTGACCTTATCACATACATATTAAGAGTCTAAATCCTTTAAAATAATTTTCATACTAACTGATATGCGTAACGAATCTGTACACCTTAGTTAAGTCTCTATAAGTTTAATTTTTTAAGCGATTTTCGCCTTTTTACCGTATATATTAAGAAGCAGATTCGTTTGTCTAATTTACTTTGAGGGTAGCGTGGTAATTTTTTTTTGCAATATTTTGTCATAATCCCCATAGAAACGGTTATTAAAGGAATATAACAGCGTGAGGTCGAAATGTTTAGGAGATTACTCGGAATTATGTAGAGCCCATTGAAAATTACTTTTAATGATATTAATAATGTGGCAAATTTTGTACGGAGTGCGTTTATTATTGTAGTAGGGAGATCTACTGCTCAGTGGATAAGGCGATAATCTGTATGGAAAAAACATATTCTGATACTAAAATTAGAATAAAATTACTTAAAAAATAAGACAGACAGACGCCAGTCGTGGCGCAGAGGCACAAGCGTGCGACTGTAAACGCGACAGGTTGTGGGTTCGATTCCAACTCCAGGAAATGTAAAATTTAGTATTTTCATTTCTTGGGTTTGGTAACAAGGCAAAGCACGACGTTGAGTTCCGCCACTCAACACGCAATGCCTCAATTCGGCGGAAAGTGGGGAACGGAATTGTTGAAAGAGAATGGAGTGTCTTAACACTAGGTTCTCAGGTTCCCTCTGCCTAACCTGCTATATGCGGGATACAGCGTGAAGTTAAAAAATAAGGTAGCAAAATTATATATAAAAATTGATTTAATTAGTTACTTTAAAAGTTACTACTTCTAAAATAAGAGATTCGAAAGGTATAAAAGCAAAATTTCAATATTGTTTCATTTACCTTCGTTTATTTCTAACACACTTTTTTCAAAAATGGCGTTCAATCTTTTCAAATTTGGTTAGGTAGAGAAAAGAGCTTGAGAAAAGGCTTTTTAAGCTTACACTTGTGTTGCAAGTCCGTGGCACTGGAGCTTCTTTTCCTACATCAAGATGGGCATCGTACAGTGAATTCCTGGAATCCAAATTCTTCTCAAGTTATAATATGTACTAAAAGTTCACCTTTTTGGCTATGTTATTAAAATATAACAAATAAAATAGTTTCATCATATTTTTCTCAAGTAAATAAATTGTTTATCAGTTTTATTGCATCAGTAAAATTAAACATAACATACATACATACAGAGCTTCACGCTGTATCTTGCATATAGCAGGGTAAGCAGAGGGAACCGACGTGTTAAGACACTCCGATCCCCAATTACTCATAAATAATATACCGAATCAGGATTTCTTCTGACTTAGGAATTAAAAGGTTCAGGAAGACGTATTAACTCTACTAAAGTGTCTTAAACCATTGTTTATAAACGCATAGTAATACTTTCTACATAACAAATTCATTAAAAAATGTAATTGATATAAAAAATAAATAAATTCTACTTATTTTGTAAAACCGTTTCCCAGTAACTTCATACAGGTAGATGTGTTGATAATTTAAATGGAAATATATGTAGTTCGTCGTAGCAGTTGTTCTACGACTGTGACTATATAAAAAGTAAATTAACATTTTGCATCCGCTTCAAATTAAAAGCCCGATGAGTCGAGGCATTGCATTTGAGGAAGTAATAAAGAAAATGCATTCAGCATCCTATGTTATTTCGTAGTGTCCAAGTTAAGAGCGATTGGAGGATTTATAATATTATTTTTAACTTTTGGTGGTAGGAGGTTCGTCCTCCGTCTGGCTCGCGACCACTATCATGTCAAAGACGAACCGCCAAATATCTTATGATGTGTTCCGGTTCGATGGCATGTGCTTTCGTGGTTTTCCCTTATCCCACCCATCCTTTCCTAAAAATGTAGTGGTTCCGATAGCGGACTACTACTGTCCTCCTTCCATTTGTATCTCCCTGTAGAATTCTACTACAACGCCTCTGGTGTTGTAGATGTTCAGGCTTAGCAAAACTTTACTCCTACTATCAGGTGGTCCTTCTTGGTTTCGTTTTACAGTTATCAGTTATCCATAAAAAAAAATATATATATAAATTTTGCTCTTTCATTTTTGGTAGTTTTCAGGCCTTTTCCCGTATACAGGGGGTAGTCAATTTCGAAATATCATATGTGAGTAGAATCCAACCTAAATTATATTTTTCTTTGATTTATGATTAAATCAAGAACCATCGTGTAGGCATTCAAAAGGAACCTCACTGTGAATTTTCTAGGAACGCAACATCTTGAATTTGAAATGTATATATATAATGTGTTGTGTATGCAGAAAACGAAATGTCTTAACATCAGGTTTTCCTTTCTTAGCTACAAAATAAAATTATGAATATATTAACTGATATTTGTTATTTATATGTGAGACCAACGTAACCCAGTGGAACAGCGTCTAGTGCAGTATAAACGCGATGATTGTAGTTTCGATGCCCTCTCGGAGGAATGATTACATTTCCCCATATTGCTAAGAAAGTAACGGCGTTGAGTTCCGTCACTCCCCTCAGCCTCTTTAATTCTGGATAGAAAGAGGAGAACGGGGTGTCTTGACACTAGGTTTTCAATACCAATATAATAAAAAAATAAAAAATATCCATCCGCCGCTACCTCCTACTTTTTACGATAAAACAACACAATGAACAAGTGCCGTTAATGCGATTAAGTTCCCATTTCCCGGCGTTCTCTCTATTTCATTTCGTTCGCAATTAGACGAGTAACGAGCTTCTATACTTTATCGTCGATGTTGTTTTCAACTCGCGATTGTTTTATATTTATTTGTTTTTTGTTTGAAACAATGTTGTTCGTAATACACTAATATAAATTTACTAAATATACGTATAATGAGTATATGTAGCTTGAATCACAACTGTAATAATGTGGATAAGTCGACTTACTATATATAGTAACCAAACAAAAATTATATATATGTATATATATATGTATATATATATATATATATATATATATTTTTTTTTTTTTTGCTTCACGCTGTGTGAACCTAGTGTTAAGACACTCCGTTCTATTGTAACAATTCCGTTCCCCAATTTACCACCGAATATATAATTTCTTTTTAAATGTTAATAAGCATTCCATTAAATTAAATAATTACAGAATTCGCATATAAATCTTAAACATATAAAGCGCATGACCTGAAAATCACGCATTTTCAATTTCTCAAGTTCAATAAATACATACATACATACAAAGCTTCACGCTGTATTCCGCATATAGCAGGGTAGGCAGAGGGAACCCAGTGTTAAGACACTCCGTTCCCCACTTTCCGCCGAATTGAGGCATTGCGTGCTGAGTGGCGGAACTCAACGCCGAAGTTCAATAAATAATAATTTAAAAGGAGAGCTTCTTAATACAACCATTCCTTCAAGTATGAATCTACAAACAATAAACTACAATTGTATCACGAAGACATCAAAATCTTAAGCTGAGGCCATATATGAGACATTTTCAAATATCAGTTGTATGGTGACTGATAAACGCTTTTTATAGCATTGTAACGTATTTATGCCAGTATTATCACATCACATTTCTATAAAGGAATCTATATTTCTGTTGGGGAAAAATATTACTATTATTTCTTTTATATATTTTCACAATTATTTATAATAATAATTGTAAACTTGCGTGAAATAAGTATCAACAGTATTTAGTTACATCATTATAATAATTTTAAATGGACAAAAAGAGTCCTTAGGATTCCAAGAGTAGCGCTGTGCCTCGAGTGACATTGCAGGGAGAGGAGTAAGCTGTGTCTGGGACTTGCAACTCAAGTGAAGGCTTCAAGGGCACCTTAAAAAAAACAATATCTCTCAAATCTAAAAATACCAATGCTCTCTTAAACATACTTGCTAGAAACGATGTAATGCTAGTTCTATAGATAGGTCGAAATCATTTAGTAGTTTCTTTTTTTTAGCAGAGGGAACCTGAGAACCTAGTGTTAAGACACTCCGTTCTCCAAGTTTCGCCGAATTGAGGCATTGCGTACTGAGTGGCGGAACTCAACGCCACGCTTTGCCTTGTTATCAAACCCAGGAAATGAAAATACTAAAGTTTTACGTTTCGTGTGGAAATCGAACTCACAACCGCGTCGCGTTTACAGTCGCACGCTTGTGCTGTAGTGACGTGAACAAATTTACACTAAACTTCCTGGCTAGTACATTGGCAAATAATAAGAAATGATTAAAAACAGAACCTGGCTGAACTCACAGTCACGATAGTTGTGTGTGTGGTTTCCACTCGGAGGAATAATTACAGTTTCCCTAGCTCACCCTTGATTATGCCCAATATCTTGGATTCAGACATAAGAATTGTCAGGTTCTTTTTAAGTACCCCGCTAATATAAACGTATATTTTAGATGAATCTTTATTGTTGTGTATAGTTTTCCTAGAAGTCCTTGATGTAGAGGAGATCTTTGAGAAAAAGTTTGCTTTCTTGTAAGATATCTTATAATGACCGCTCTTACTAAAGTAGAATATATGTAAACCGTCTCAAGCACAGATTACGTGAAATTTAGCCTTCAGTATAAAGCCGCAGAGATTATTATTTTTTATTTATAAAAGAAATCAAAAAATGCCGCCTCCTTGAACTAATCCTCACAACAAATATATCAGTTTCGCACCATTGTAGAGACGAATAATGCTTTTGCGTAATACTTGCAAAAATATTTAAAAAAATAAAATTAAACTAAATACAACCTTATTATAAGGAAATAAAGTTTCAAGAAAATTAAATGATAACTATAATAAATTTGTAAGAACGTGCCAAATAATGTATTGTACAAAACCGCCAACTAACGTATTTGGTATCGATTTTAATCCAAAGCAATAAGAACTAGAGTTCTTACAATCGATTCTTTTCATATTTTTTATTCGATTTTAGTGATTACGAGGTGTTAGATTTGACGATTTTTTGCAATTTTGCGCAAATCTCGAGAGGTCCATTATTATTGTATATTGTATAACGTTGTTTGAAAACATGTCGGCTTGAACTAAACAGGAGATTAACACGTCTTGTGATAGAATACTTGCCGCTTCACCAGCTTATAATGTTTCTAAAGTTTTTAATAATTTTTTTTAATGCTGTGGGGTTGTGGGATTGGGTGTTAGAAACGTAAAATGAGGTAATATGTATATTACTAACAAGGCAAAGCACGGTATTGATTACGCCACTTAGCATGCAATGCCTCAATTTGGCGGAAAGTGAGAAACGGAAATCTTAATAGAACGGAGTGTCTTAAGGTTTTCAGATTCTCTCTGCTTACCCTGTTAGTACGAGATACAGCGTGAAGCTAAAAATATAGACTAGTGAAGATAGCTCAATCAATGAATTAAAATTTTTAATTTATTTTATATAGTAACAAGATGTGAAATGTATCCTTTTTTAAGAAATTGTCGAAATGTCTGATTTTTACATATCTTTGAATTTAGATGTCATGTGTGGATCTCATGTGTGGACGTATGATCTCATGTGTGCACGTATGGTCTCATGTGTGCACGTATGGTCTCATGTGTGCAAGTATGGTCTCATGTGTGCAAGTATGGTCTCATGTGTGCACGTAAGGTCACGTGTAATGTTCTTGTATGGTTTTATGTCCACAGTCGTATCTAGATACTTATCATTACATACGTACATAGCTGCACGCTGTTCCCGCATATAGCAAAGTAGGCAGAGGGAACCTGAGAACCTAGTGTTAAGACACTCCATTCCCCACTTTCCGCCGAATAGAGACATTGCGTGCTGAGTGACGGAACTCAACGCCGCGCATTGCCTTGTTACCAAACCCAGAAAATGAAAAATTCTATTTTCTGGAATGGGAATCAAACCCACAACCTGTTGTATTTACGGTCACATGCTATTACTATGACATCATTATATTACAGTAATTTTTTTTTTTTTTTTTTATGGATACCGGATGGCAAACGAGCAGAAGGACCGCCTGATGATAAGTAGTTACCTTCGCCCATGAACATCTACAACACAAGAGGTGTACTAGATGCGTTGCCAACCTAGAGGATACAGATGGAAAGGGAGGATAATGTAGTAGTCCGCTATCGGAACCACCACATTTTGGGGAAAGGATGGGTGGGAAAGGGGAAAACCTGGCTTACATGCCATCGAACCGGAACACATCATAAGATATTTGGCGGTTCGTCTTTGACATGATAGTGGTCGCGAGCCAGACGGAGGACGAACCTCCTACCACCAAACAAAACAAATTACAAAAAATCTCTATAAATCATATGTTCTGTAATTGGTGAGTAATTAATTCGTCGTACGTAAGTTCAGTAGTTTATGAAAGATCAACAAAAATCCTAACAAACTTTAGAATTTATGATAATAGTAAAGTAGTCATCAAAACTCAATCTCGAAAACTAATTTCGAGAGCTTTCGCGAAATCGCTTACGAATAATCGCTTAACAATTAACAGTGCTTATTTCCTTAATTTTGAGCGATTGCCCGTTTAAAAACCGTTTCATTCCAATACACTAAATATTAAGGAAAATTAAACTTTATTTACATCAAAATAAGGTAATAATTCAACTGTAGCATATCTCATAAGACATGCTGATTTCCTAGTCAATTACTGTCAAAGTATTTTAATCTTTATAGTAAGGCTATAAGGTGCATATTATAATGAAGTGATTGATGAGTAGAGTTAAATGGGAAATTGTGAGCTAACTCGGCGACGTCGGAATAAAACAACTCTTTGCGCTAATAATGAGAAAGTATGCACAGTGTAGGTGAAGACAGACACTCGTAGATAAATTTTAAATTTAAAAAAATCATTTATATATTAATATGTTGATCAAAAGCTTTGTACCCCTTTTTTGTGAAAATTATGTAGAGGAGCATGAAATTTGGCATATCTATAGTTTATATAGAAAAGGACTGCTAAAGTAATAAAATATATGTTACAGATATTACCATGTTCTGACATCTGTGTTTATATAAAGTGACATATACGTTGTTAGGAAACATGTTGTCAACATGTCAATGGGGACACTAGTAATAATAAAAGTCCCACTATATAAGTGGAGGAACTAACTAAACCCAGGTTTAGATTTTATGTTACTACTCATTCTATTAACAGTGGATGAAAATCTTTGGAAATTGACGCCTGTCCTGGCGCAGAGCGAAAAACGCGACAGGTTGTCGGTTCGATTTCCAAAGCACGCGATGCCTCATTTCGGAGGAAAGTGGGGCACGGAGAGTCTTAACACTAGGTTTTATTTATTATTCTCTGTTTTTATTGACTTTTATCTTAGCTTAGGTTATCTTTTTACTCTAAATTCCTTAATTCTTGCATTTATCTTTCAGATTAGAGTAGGCCCATATCTTCCCTCATGTTCCGGAAGCCTAAGTAGCGAATAGCGACATAATTACCATCTTCGTGCTCCACTTGCCACAGACGAAAGCTGCCCGAGAAGTGACTCCGCTCTCCTAACACACAATATTTATATACTATCTTTCTATAGTTTTTTTACCAAAGTATCATTGGCCACCTCATAACCCAAATCATATATCGAATGTCGACATATGTCTGTCAAAGTACGGCGTTGAATTCTACCACATAGCACGCAATATCTCGAAGTTAAGGAATCGGTGCGCGTAGTGTCCTGACACTAGATTCATTCTGACTACCCTGCTATTCAGGATAAAGCAAGAAGCTCCTTGTTTTTTAAGTCAGTCTATACAATGCCTACTCTGTACAATCGTGAACTGAATCAAACGGCAACGCTAACTAAGCGCTTATTGAGGATGCGCCGCACACTCACGGGTGCTGATAGTCAAGAACACACACTTATACCGTCATATTTAAATATCATATATATTTATGTACACGCCATATATGTGTGTGCAACGCCTCTCGTGGCGCAGAGGCACAAGCGTGCGACTGTTAACGCGACAGGATGTGGGTTCGATTCTCACTCCAGGAAATGTTAAAGTTTAGTATTTTCATTTCCTGGGTTTGGTAACAACTCAATTCGGCGGAAAATGGGGAACGGAGTGTCTTAACACTAGGTTCCCTCTGCCTACCCTGCTATGTGCGGGATACAGCGTGGAGCTATGTATGTTTATGTACCTATGTTCTTAACCGATCTCAAAAAAGGAGAGGTTTATTAATTTTTTCTGTATGTTTCTTACAGACCGCGTAGTTTTATATTGGGTAACTGATAGTCTAATGTGGCCTCATTTAAGTTTAGTTAAGATCTGACAAGTAGTTTTTGAGTTATTCGTAATAATGTCACTTTTTAGTGCATTTTATTTGAAGAGGATGTTGTTTTGTTAAAATATTATTTAAATATTAGTTTTTCGCGCAGACAGAGAGAAATACCCGTAGTAGTAATACATTCTGGTCTCCACTTTCCACCGAATTTCTAAACATTGTGTGTTGAGTAGAAAAACTCGACGCTGAGTTTTTTTCTGGAAGTACATATAAAAACTATTTCATACTTAAAATAGTTAATTTGTACACTTTATACGTATTATATCTTAATATTTTTTTTAACTCCACGCTATATCCCGTATAAAGCGGGGTAGGCAGAGGGAACCAGAGATCCTAGTGTTAAGACACTCCATTCTCTTTCAACATTTCCGTTCTCCACTTTCCGCTAAATTGAGGCATTGCGTGTTGAGTGACGGAACTCAACGCCGCGCTTTGCCTTGTTACTAAACCCAAGAAATGAAAATACTAAATTTTACATTTTCTGGAGTGGGAATCGAACCCACAACCTGTCTCGTTTATAGTCGCACGCTTGTGCCTCTGCGTCAAGACAGGTATTAATTATATACGCAATAACGTTTGCGTGCACTTTATACCCTCTATTTCCATTTCTATTATGTACTATTCTTATTGTTTCTTTCTCAGCTTTTTTCTATAGTAGGCGAGGAAAACTAGTGTTAAGACCCCATTTTCCACCCAAAACCAAGACATTGCATGTTGAGTGGTGGAAGGTGGCGAATATAACTAACTCACGCCTTTTTCTACCATAGCGGACAAATGACGAAAAAAAAATTATATTTAAATCCCCCCGAGTCAAGAACCCACAACCAACCGTGCATACAGCCAGGCGCTGCTTCACTGCGTCACGATGCCTTCATCTCTTTCGACTGTAAAAAGTGAAATTCCATTTCTTACAGTTCTCGCAGGAACTTCGAGATATTCTCTATTACCCTACACTTCCCGATGAAACTACACGTTAAATATCGGTACGCCCAGTAGTTTCACTATTTTTTTCGTAGCTTCGTTCATTCATAAATAACGAAAGAGTTTTATACATATCACACCCTCAGATAGTAAGCTAACTAGAAATATAAAATTTTAAGTTCACTTAACTAAACATTTTTAGATTTGAGTTAAGGCATGCATGAAGAGAATAATGACTGTGGACGAGGCGAAAAGGGTATGCAGGGACCGTAGCGTTTGGCGCTCCGCTCTCTCTGGCTACCCCGCTAGGGATAAAGCGTGAAGTAAGTAAGTATATGTGATAAACTAAAGAAAGAAAATGTTTTATCCGGCAAAGTTTTATATTTATTAATGATTACGGATCTGGATAATAATACAATGAAATTTGACTTAATATTTTTAATTAAATATATCTAGAAATATTACAACACAACTAAGTTAAAAGAAGAAACGGTTTATACATAGTCTGAATTTTGTATGTTACGTAAAAGAAAAGAAGGCAGTAAATAATTTAGATTATAGAAGAAAGAATAATAAATAATAATTGTATTGTTATTATATTGTAAATGTTAGTATGAGTATATTTAATAGGAAATATGAAAGATCCTTCCACAGGTACTTAGATCGTAATATATTTTTACCTAATGCCCCATATATGTGTAATTTCCCGTTTCCTTAGCATTGTACGTCACTTAATTCAAAAGTATATGTCACTCATATGGTTTTCTACGTATTTTTTCCATATATGCTACATGTATGTCAATTTTCATTTTCTTTCGCACAGTTTTCATCGAAAAGGTTCCAGAGTTTTCCTTCACGTATTATTATAATATAATCATTTATGTACAAAAACTATTTTTTTTTATTACAAATCCTATTAAATATTTACATAATTCTTATATGCAATATTTATAGTAGCGGTCAACACTTTAAAACTATTTACAATAACTATATATATTTTATACAATAAGTCATATAGTAGTCAGAGCCATCTATTGTCAAGAAGCTAAACCAACACAATTTTCATATTTATCAATTACTAAATGAACCAACAAATACTTATAACTTCTTTATCATTCTTTAGGAAAGAATTATTTTAAAGAAGAATAAGTGATAATTAACTAATAACTTCAATTTAACATATAAATTACAACTAGCGCCATCTATCCCTCAGTAGCGAGTCTCTGTGGTTTCTCTTTCTGTTCGTGTCTAATGACTTCCGCTAGATGTCGCACAGCGGTGTCCATATCGTCGAGATTTATTTTGCTAAAGGTGAGTCGTAAGTACTGGCAGGGGGCGCTCGTGTCGTATACGAAGGCTTGTCCGGGGACTAACATGAGGCCGCGCTCGAGCGCCGTGTGGAATACCTGAAATTTAATAATATATATGATAAGACGTATATATTTATTCATAGAAGTAATGTAGTAGAATTAATGTAATCAATGTACTATTCGCCAATTTTAAAGACATTGGGTTTTCCATGGAAGCGAAAATATAGCAACACATTATGTTATAAAATGGAATAACATCAAAATAGCTTCAACAACAAAATAGCTTCACGCTTTCTTGTGCCACAAGAGTCGACAAAGAGGGATTAGAGTCCAAGCACTCCGTCCACCACTTTCCGCCGAACTCAACGTCGCGCTTTATCCTACCAGAGCGGATACATAACAATTCAAATGTTATAATTCTCTCGAGTGGGAATCGAACCCACAACCAATCGCGCTTACAATCAGAAACACGACATAAATAAAATAAATTTTCAATATAAAAAATATTTATGATGCAATAAATTTATTTGACTTTTTTTTTCTAATTCAAATGACGTGATTTGATAAAGCTTATCGCATTTATTATTACAATTGCAAAGATTAAAATATAACAATAATACTTTTTTTAATACTAAAGTTGTTATCATGTAGTTTTGCTTTGACTTAAATTCTTATATATATTTATTTATATATATATTTCCATATATCTACCTAAGAAATATTTTAGATTTAAAGAAGAAAAGACCTAAAAAGACCGTATAAATATCGACAGATGTTAACAGAAACAGATAAATACTTTAAAGTCAACACAGGACAGAATCAGGAATTTCTAAATGAAATTTAATTAATTATGAGACTTGGGAACAACTGGCAAACTTTTTTTTTTTTAACTTCACGCTATATCCCGCATATAGCAGGGTAGGCAGAGGGAACCCGAGAACCTAGTGTTAAGACACACCATTCTCTTTCAACAATTACATTCCCCACTTTCCGCCGAATTGAGGCGTGTTGAGTGGCGGAATTCAACGCCGCTCTTGGCTTGGCGCTGGCAAACTTTTAATTGTGATTTTCCTAAATTAATACATAATTTGCAAATAACATTATTTATCCTGCAGCTACAGATTTAAATTATTTTAATATCTCCGCTCAGGTAAAAAATTCGGAAAGCGACCAACATCGTGTCTCGACACTAGGTTCCCTCTGTTTACCCTGCTATATGCGGGATACAGCGTGAAGCTATGTATGTATGTATGGAAGCTCTATATATATATATATATATATATATATATATATATATATATATATATTTCACCCTCAACTTACGTCATAGCAAAGGCAAGAAACAAGAATATATACCAACATATCAAAGACAGATAAAATGTGTCTATTTTCACGCGATAATTATATATTCCATATCTAATCAGGACAATGTCTATATCATGTATTAAAAAATGTTTTCATTTGCCCCGTTTACCGCTACCGTTTACTCAGTAATATGCCACTAATAGTATAAAGTTTGTGAGGATATAAACACACAATTGCTATGTATTTTGTACATAATTAACATAGATAGATAGATAGATAAATTCTTTATTGCACACACACAAAAAAAAAAAAAATAGAAAACAAGATAAAGGAATATATAAGTAAAAAACACAAATTTGCAGCATGTACTTGTGTTTTTGTATATATACATATACATATGCAAATCAACAATTTTCAAACAAGAATAAAACTGTCGTAGCACAGTATTGGCTTCAGTTCCCACTCAGTACCATTATATTTAAGTTATTTTCATTTCCCCTGCTAAAGTAAGGACGAAGCAAAAAGCAAAGCAAGCTGAATTCGTCACCACTTTATATCTCAAATTCGGGCAGAATGAAGAGAACGAATTGTTTTAGCACTAGGTTCTCTCAGGTTCCTCTCCGCCTACCCTTGCTAAGTGCGAGATAAGAAGGAAGTTAAGTAAAAACAAAACACTTACTATATTATAAACATCTCATCAACACCTCTCGCACTCGTAGCCAGTGGAACAGCCCTGCTTTTTAGGCACAGTCCAGTCTCCCAGCTCCCCTCTACGCCGGCCAGCGCGGTGCTGAGCGCAGCTGATGACGCAAAGCGCGTAGGAAGGAACGCAAGTGCTGGAGTGTAAGTGGAGGCGAGCGCAAGCATGTTGTGACAGAGCAAACCGGAAGAGGGATTGCCGGAAAGTAGGGGCTATTTTTTGTGTTATTATTTTTAATTTAGTATTAGAAAAACTTAAGCGTGTTAAATAACCGGAATGGAAGTAAAACTACGGAAAATCAACAACTATTACAGTATCTCACTTTATTTAGCGAATAGTAAGAGAGAAAGATACCACCGCTTCTTGCTCGAATTCGAACACTGAGGATTGAGTGACGGAACTCAACGGCACGCTTTGTTTTGCCAGAGCGGAAACATGAAAATAATTTATAAATGACCATAACCATATGTATGTATGTATTTTAGATGCTATTATGGTTATCTATTTTATATTTTATTTTATTTTTGTTTAGTAAACATTACATTAATGTTATACTCTTTTCTATGAGGAAGGTATTGTACTTTCTTTCGTCCTTGGCTGCATTTCTATAACATCGAGTTATAACTCGATTCTCTTTATAAAGAGAAGTATGACTCCTAAAACTTTGAACTTTACTTAAAATCTTATTGATAAGAAGTAGGCAATTAAAATTCTTGGATTCTCTTTAGAAAAAAAAATATCTTATTCCTTAAACTTAGTTAAGTAATATGAAAATGTAGAGAAATTTGACAAACGGTAACCACGTGTCCGTGATCAGAATCTATATATTCATACGTGAAGGAAAAACTTTGGATCCCTTTTTACGAAATATAAGTGGTCGGAGGAGAATGAAACTTGGCACATTTATAGTTTATATAGCGAAGGAGTGCACAATGATAATATCATCTTAAAATAATGCATAAAAAATATATTAAATTAATAAAATAAATGTTACACACACTAACATGGTTTGACATGCATATTTATATAAAGTGACATATACATTGATAGATACGCGTTGTTAACGCGTGAATGGGAACTCTAGTAAATATTATTAAACAAAAATCTTAAAATCAGTCAGTCAGTCTCAGTAAATAGCTAAAATAGTCAGAAAAGGAATCTTTTTAGATTTAAACAAAACAAGTTCCTATTTTCATTTACTTTATTTTATCAGACCGGGGAATTACCTAAATTTGTATCAAATGAATCGTTCTATACGATCAAAACAGACAACTTGTTATTAGCGGGTTTAGTATGAGAGCATGATTTTTACATTTCTTAGCTTGTCAGTATTGTATACTAACCTTTTTTATTTTTTATTATAATTCGTTATTAACCTAAAATCTTAATCTAGATTACAAATACCATTTTGTCGTCTTTGACTTGGAAAGAAAAAATCCAACAAAGTTATTTTATTAAGTATTTTTCAATATAAAAAATCATCTCTGGAGTCCCAAACATTATTTATTATTTTTTTTTTTCAATTTCACGCTGTAACCCGCATATAGCAGGGTAGACAGAGAGAACCTAATGTTATGACACTCTGTTCCCCATTTTCCGCCGAATTGAGGCATTGCGTGCTGATTGGCGTTGAGTGGAACTCAACGCCGCGCTTTGCCTTGTCATGAAACCCAGGAAATACAAAATTCCATTTCCTGGAGTGGGAATCGAACCAACAACCTGTCGCACGCATATTGTATTTAATTCATAAATTATTATAAGACATTAAAACTGAACTCTTTATGTCAACAATAATAATAATATAAATTAAAAAAAAACAATAATCACATACATATATTACTTACTATCACAATAAACGATTATTTTTCATATGAACGATGACCAATGACCAGTATTCTTATCTTTTCATACATATTTCATATCTTAATATATAAGATATATAAAAAATTATGTTTGTCTTGTCTTCAAAAGATAATTTTATTGCTTCGAAAAAAAATAGACTATATCGTAAATCATTTAATATGATATATGTTATTTTTGTAAAAGGATTTTTTAAATCAAACTTTAATAGAAAAAAAACGCCTAAACGCCTGTCGTGGCGCAGAGACACAAGCGTGCGACTGTAAACGCGACAGATTGTGGGTTCGATTCCCACTCCAGGAAATGTTAGTATTTTCATTTCCGGGGTTTGATAACAAGGCAGAGCGCGGCGTTGAGTACCGCCACTCAGCACGCAATGCCTCAATTCAGCGGAAAGTAGGGAACGGAATTGTTGGAAGAGAACGGAGTGTCTTAACACTAAGTTCTCAGGCTCCCTCTGCCTACCCTGCTATATGCGGGATACAGGTGAAGTTAAAAAAAAAACGAAAACCTCAAACGAAATGCACTAAAAGTTAAATTATTCCGAATATATCGAGAACTATTCGTCGGTTGTTAACTAAATTAAATTAAAACCATATTAGAAGCTTACTGTAATATAATAAAGAACCATCTAAATTGGTTTACCTACTGAAAAGTTATTACACGTAAAAATACAGTCAAATTGACTTCTCCTTTTTTAATTCGGGTAAAAGTAAATGGTCCAATTAAATTGAACAATTAAACAGACATTTTTAAAATTTCGTACTTTGGCATCTATCATATCGTAACTGAACAGTTTCTTTTTCATTTTTTCTTCTTTCCACATAATAACTTACGGAGCAGAGAAAAAGATATAAAAGTATTTATTATTAGTTTCACCTATTATAGGCTTTAGAACTACATGATCAACTTTGACACCACAACGTCAAAAAATTCTATTTCCCAAGATATTTTACTCGAAACTGAGTCTGTAATATACCAAGGGCCAATGAACCATAAGTTCTTATAGAACTACTTCGAAATTCTTATAAATTTTCGAAAAAATAAGAATGCCGTTTTTTTAGGAAAGGCAGAGAGAACTAGAGAACCTAGTGTTATAACACTGTGTTCTCCTTTAACACTTCCGTTGCCCACTTCCCGTCAAATTGAAGCATTGCGTTACCAGAGCGAAGATATGAAAATATTATTTAATATTTTCATTTCCTGGAGTGGGAATCGAACCCACACGCTGTCGTGTTTACAGTCACACGCTGTGCCTCTGCGCCACGTGACAGTCCTCACGTGTTTTATACAAAAAATATTAAAAGCCCCTTTTAATTATCAGCATATAATTATGACTATTACGTGAAATGTTGTCTGGCATCCTCATACAATGCATTATCATCTAATTGGTTTTCCTAAGTGAAAGATTTATATCTTATCTCTTGTTTACAACAAATGAAGGAAAAGCTACCTTCTATTGCAAGAAGTGAAGTTTGTTTTACTAACAAATATTATAAGAATAAAAACCTGACTGCATAAAGAAACCGGAAAAGAAAAGAAAAATATATTTGAATGTGCTAATTAAGTCCTTTCATTTGAATCCCCATACAGTACCCATCAACGATTTTTTTTGTTTTTATTCATGACGTAATAGCCTTTAGAGTGCGCCATATTAAAATTAAAGTGACGTCACATATCTAACAACACTTGCAGTAACAATAGCAATCTAACATCACCTTAGAATATGAATCGAGCCAGGGGTTGGAAGATAAGAGGTATCAAAAAATATTACAAACACATGATAATGCGAAAATCATAACCCTCCTGACTGACTTGGATAGTCGGTAAAAATATAATAGACATATAAGAAGAAGCTTTACTCAAAATCCTGCACAGCTAGGGTAGGTAGGGTAGTTAGAGAGAACCTAGAGCTAAGACACTCCGTTCTCCACTTTCCGCCGAATTGAGGCATTTCGTGCTGAGTGACGGAACACAATGCTGCGCCTTGTTACCAAATCCAGGAAATGAAAATTTCCATTTTCTGGAGTGGGAGTCGAACGCACAACATGTCGCGTTTACAGTCGCACGCCTTCCTGCGCCACGACACAGATGTTAATGAAAGATTTTTTCAAATTTCTGCTACCTAAACATTATTTCTAAGAACAATCGTTTTGCAAGACTGAATAGTGATTTAAATAATAATTGTAAATATATTTTAAGTGTTCATACATTATAGATAAGATCATTTTTTTAAATGTAACCACTTAACACATTTTTAAATTTTTTTTTTTTATCGATGGCAAACGAGCAGAAGGGACCACCTGATGGAAAGTGGTTACCTTCGCCCATGGACATCTACAACACCAGAGATGTTGTAAAATGCGTTGCCGCCCTCAAGGATACAGATGGAGGAGGAGGACAATGTGGTAGTCCGCTGTCAGGAACCAATTTCGCCATCTTGGGGAAAGGATGGGTGGGAAAGCGGGTATGTCTCGATCTCGAACAGAGTATTGATTAATTAAGGTCCTCTCTGACTACTTTACTTACTATACTGCTATGCGAAAAAGAGTAAAGCTAAAAGAAAATTAGAACTTAACGTCTGTCGTGGCGTAGAGGCATACGCGTGCTTGTAAACGCGACAGGTTGTGGGTTAGATTCCCACTTCAGGAAATGTAAAATTTAGTATTTTCATTTCCTGGGTTTGGTAACAAGGCAAAGCGCGGCGTTGAGTTCTGCCACTCAGCATGCAAAGCCTCAATTCGGCGGAAAGTGGGGAACGGAATTGTTGAAAGAGAACGGATTGTCTAACACTAGGTTCTCAGGTTTTCCTCTAAAAAAAAGTTAAGGATTTCCAAAATATTTTTTCTTCTCCTAAACATGATTAAACACATTAAAAAATATTCAAAATTAACAATTTCTTTCTAATCCGCGTCTACCATACAGATAAGACAATCAAGCACATATTACGATAAACCAGTATCGTTACATCGACCCGCGCGACGCGACCTCGGCATTCGTACACCAAGTCACAGTCACATTGGTAAGATAAGCGGGTTTACGGTCAGGGACCATTATATCTAAAATATTAAATAAAATTATCAGTCAAGAGTACGTGGAACAAAATTAAGTAAATAAATGATGATTGATAAAAAAATATGGATTTTTTATTGTTTTGTCTATAAGTTATATATATTGTAGATAATATAAGTAGGTATTTCACAGGAAAAATAAGCCGACTTTAACAATATTACGAATAACTCAAAAACTACATCAAACCTTAACTACATTTAAATGGGACCACATTACAAGCACTAGTTATACTATAAAAAAGAACCATCAAATGTTTTGATAGCTTATCTGTATATAAATACGCAAAGCAAAAATTTTGTACCCCTTTTTACAAAAATCACGCGGACAGAAGAGCATGAAACTTGGCACACTTATAGTTTATATAGAGAAAGAGTGCAGAATGGTAATATTTTTTTCTTTTTGTTTTTTTTAATTTAATGCATAAAAAATATATTAAATTATTAAACTAAATGTTACACATACTACAATGGCTTGACATTAATAGTAATGATGACGCGTTAACAACGCGCTGTCTATAGAGATAACGCGTTGTTAACGCGTCAACGGGGACACAAGTAGTGTTAATTACACACTCAGGAATGGGAAAACATACTTAGAAAACGTTTCCTAGAAATATTTATTAACACGATACATAAAAATAGATCGATAAATAAAAATAGAACGACACATAAAAATAGAGACAAATTGAGAACCTCCTTCCCTCTTTTTTGAAGGTGGTTAAAATGTAATTTACTTGACTTAAAATGGATTGATCATAGATTACACTCGTTGAAAGTAATTAACCATTTCTCAGTACTTTATCTCCTTTTCCAACTAGATTTCCCACATAAATATTTACGTATAAAGCAGTAAAGGTCATATAATAATATAAATAATCAATAATCTTTATAAATAACTTCTGACTGTAAACGCAAATGTTTGTGGGTTCGATTCCCGTTCGGGGATATAATTATATTTAAATTGTTATTTTCTTCGCTCTAGTAAGACAAAACGCGGCGTTATACTCCTTAACATCTCCTTCCTTCACGCTGTATCCCGCATATAGCAGGGTAGGCAGAGGGAACCTGAAAACCTAGTATTAAGACACTCCGTTGTCTTTTAATATTTCCGTTCCCCGCTTTCCGCCGACTTGAAGCGTTGCGTGCTGAGTGGCGGAACTCAACGCCGCACTTTGCCTTGTTACCAGAGAGACGAAATTAAAATACTAAATATTAAATAATATTTTCATTTCCTGGAGTGGTTTCTGTCGCACGCTTGTGCCGTTGCGCCACGACAGGCTAATATCGCGATTTTTGTAAAACGGTGAACGGAGAGTCTTGACACTAGGATCTCTTTGACTATGACTATGCGGGATAAAGCATGAAGCTGCACAACTATATTAAATTGTCATTCATAACATTATCGCTTTCTCTGGGTTATCTTAATATTTACTGTCAGTATGTACTTGTCTACTTATTTATATAAATTATATACAATTTATGAATGAATAACAAAACTATTATAGTATTATAGTTTAATTTTCCTTTACTTTTTATTTTTTTTGTATAGCTTCACGCTATATCTCGCACATAGCAGGGTAAACAGAGGGAATCGAACCCACAACCTGTCGTGTTGTTACTTCTATTTGTTAAAATTACGCATATTCTATAAAATATGTACGTAAAGAAAACCTAATAAATAATAATAATAAATTTTTCAAATTTTTTTTTTTTTTTTTAATGGATAACGGATGGCAAACGAGCAAAAGGACCACCTGATGGTAAGTGGCTACCTTTGCCCATGACCATCTACAACACCAGAGATGTTCTAGATGCGTTGCCAACCTAGAGGATACAGATAGAAGGGGAGGACAATGTAGTAGTCCGCTATCGGAACTACCAGATTTTGGGGAAAGGATGGGTGGGAAAGAGGAAAGCCTGGCTTACATGCCATCGAACCGGAACACATCATAAGATATTTGGCGGTTCGTCTTTGACATGATAGTGGTCGCGAGCCAGACGGAGGACGAACCTCCTACCACCAAACAAGAATGTTACATATAACATAATTCACTTTCATTACTCCGGCATCAGATAAGGCGAATTGTTCCACTTAATAAGCATATATTGATTTAAGAAAAGAAAGCGAAAACCTTAGTGTCTTGACACTATGTTCTCTCCCGCGTGCACTATACGGAAAGATATAGTTTGTCTATTTCTTATTAAAATTAATATTTTAACATAAAAAGAAAAGTTAAAACGCACTAAAAATAAGGTTATTACGAATAACTCAAAAACCACTTAACAAAACTTAAACGGAACTTTAACATCAGAAGCACCAGCTATCATATAAAAAAGAATCATCAAAATCGTTTCACCCAGTAAAAAGTTACACGGAAATACACATTAAAAAATACAATGGAATTCTCTCCTTCTTTTTTTAAAGCCGATTAAAAACTAATAATATTATTATATGTATCTGATACAGGTACTCGGGGTTCAAAGGAAACTCCCTGGTCCTTGAAGGTTTTGGTGTGGGGACAGGTCCAAATACGCAGAGGCCCCTTTGAGACAAACATTGTTTTTTATATCTGATGCTACTGACTGACCCATCTCTGAGCAACCAGACAATTGCTCAGAGATGGTCACCGGTCAATGCGTGTGCAGGGTTTCGTGGAACATATGAAAACTAAAAAACAGGGCTATGGAATGGAGCTCTTGGATGGACTAAGTACTGGCTGGGCTGATTGAGATTACTCTGGACGTCCGCGCCTTTCAACAGTCTCAAATTGAAAGGTTGGCGGATGGTGACTCGCCTCCCACCTAGATGGCCCCCACAAAGCGGCGTAGCGCCTCGGGCGCAACATCGGTGTGGTTTTGGGCTAGAGGGTGCAAGTTTTATGAGGTGTGCACCGTGGTTTCGCCATCGCGAGTGAGCCTCGTGAGCTGGTTTCCAGCCATTACGCAGATTGAGCACTCCACCCTTCCGGAGCGGCTATAGCTCTTGCGCCCACTCTGCCGGCTACCTAAAGGCGCCAGAGGGGCGGATAAATTACAATTCCTCTGAGGTTCCCAGGTCCGTGGGTCGCCACTCCCAACAGCTCTCGCGTTCAGCTGGCTGCCTGCGGGCCATTATTATTACATTATTTTTTTATGGATACCGGATGCAAGGTAACGAGCGTGAAGGACCGCCTGGATGGTAAGTGGTTACCTTTCGGCCTAAGGATCATCTACAACACAAAAGAGATGGCCTAGATGCGTTGCCAACCTAGAGGATACAAGATGGGAGTGTATGATAATGTAGTAGTCCGTCATCGGAACCAGCCTCTGCCATTTGGGGAAAGGATGGGTGGGAAAGGGGAAAACCTGGCTTACATGCCATCGAACCGTAACACATCATAAGATATTTGGCGGTTCGTCTTTGACATGATAGTCGTCGCGAGCCAGACGGAGGACGAACCTCCTACCACCAAACAAAATATTACATACAATTTTAACTAATTAACATAATATTAACTAATTATTAACACTAACCTGTGCCAAAGTACAAGAATGCAATATTTCAGCCTGTGCGTGCAACTCAGCGCGATGTAACAACGCGGTGGGGGCGGTCATCCACCCGGCTCTCAAACCCGCACTGATCACCTTAGACAACGAGTCCAGACGGATGACACGACCACAGACGTCCATAGACAGGAAAGATGGTGGTACTGCCTGTTGAAGAAAGAAGAAAATATATGAAGTATATAAGTATTTTGAGGCCATCATGGTTCAGTGGAATAGCGTTTGAATGTGTCATTGGTTACAGGTTCGATTACCACTTGGAGCAATGATTATATTTAAATTATATTCATTTCTATGCTCGGATAAGAAAACGTGGTATTGAACCATTCAAGCCGCAATGACTTGAAGTCGGGCGGAACGCGAAGAGAGTTGACACTAGGTTCTCGCTGCCTACCTCACATAGCAGACGCGAGATAAACTAGAGGTCCATTTTTTTATTTATCTCTATTGTTATGTACAATATGAAATTAACGATATTAACTTAATGACTATAACAGTGGTTTTTTAATTTTTTTTTTAAATATATTACTGTACAGTTTCATCTAGATGTGTTCAGTAGCTTTTGAGTGCAAGAGTAAGGAAAATCCATTCCCAGTATATATTTTACAAATTAAAATATTTTCAACAATGAAAATGTGATTTATTAGTTAATATAACCAACATATTATATATATATATATATATATATATATATATATATATATATATATATATATATATATATATATATATATATATATATATATATATATATATATATATATATATAAGCTATTATATAGATATAATAACTTATAAGTTATTAACGTCAAAAGATAACAAATTTTGTATTATGATAACATTTTTCTTATTAAAAAAACTAATCGATTAAAATAAAAAAAAAAAAAAACATTATGAAGTATTTGAATCCGGTTTACACGCACGTGTTGCTCTCGTGGAATATATGTATGGGCTTGTGAGGCCCCCTTAGTTATTAAAAAGAGCTTCATATACCATTTAATGGAAGTATGAGTTATCTTACTAACAATATAAGTGAGGATGGATGATAGTTACTCTTCCAACCAAAAACTGCTAAAGGAATATAGATAAAACTTTACGGTAATGTAGCTTATGTATTAGTAGCCTGTCGTGGCGCGGAGGCACAAGCGTGAGACTGTAAACGCAACAAGTTGTGGGTTCGATTCCCACTCCAAGAAATGGAATTTTTCATTTCCTGAGTTTGGTAGCAAGGCAAAGCGGCGTTGATTTCCGCCACTCAGCACGCAATGACTCAATTCGGCGGAAAGTGAGAAACGGAGTGTCTTAACACTAGGTTCCCTCTGTCTACCCAGCTATATGCGGGATAATATAGGATATAATTTATAAGATTTTTGTGTATTTCATGTATCAATCTTTCATAAAAATATATAAAAAAATATTGTTATCTTTATCTGTATCTAGAGGAATATGGCACAAAACTTAGTGTTTTCACCGTTTTTTCTCTACTTCAAAATCATTTTACTTTCTACGTAACTTTTTCATTTAAAAAATTAAATATCACTAAAATGTTTAATTAAGTAAAAAAAAAGCAATATTTACAACAATTACTCGTAAGTATGAAAAACAGATTTATGACAATTATGTCATTAATCATTGTATAATATTGATTAAGGAATAAGGAAGTGCGTATTGAGGAAGTATTGCTTTATTTAATTATATTAAAGTATCGAATTCACTTCCTATTTGTACGTTGTGGTTCAGACTGTAAACTCGATGAGTCGCAGGTTTGATTCCCATTCAAGGAATTGATTGCTTCGATTTTTGGGTGGATGGTGGGTGGAAACAAAAAAAGTGAACGGAGTGTCTTGACACTTTGCTCTCTGTGACTACCCTGCTATGCACGATGAAGCATAAAACTGCTTATTATTGTTAACCCACTAAAAACATATGATTCTTATTTTTTTTTTTGAACTTTTTTACAATTTGTTTACTTTTTTTATTGTATATGTATAGTATGTATATTGTTATCTAAGTAAATATGATTAACATAAAATTTATATTACTGACATTTGAGTCTATGATAATGGTCCAGTCGGATTTAATTTTTTTTTTAGTTTCACGCTGTATCCCGCTTAAATAAATCCCGCTAAAAACATAGTGTTAAGACACTCCGTTCTCTTTTACTTTGACTTGTAATAGTCAAAAAAACACAACAAATTTTGTTTTTTATACCATTAGATTCTCTTTTCTTGCCTAAATTCTTTATAATATGTTTTTAAATGAACTAAAAAGATTTGCGTATTAAAGTATTAAATGCTTAGAAAATTTGACAAGGCCATATTTTAATATTAACATTAGATTAGATAAAGTGGTAACAACAAGTGGTGTGAGTTATTAGCATCATATACCTTGTTTTTCTTAGAGTTTCATACTTTTCCCCCCATAGCAAGATAGCCAGAGAGAACTTAGTGTCAAGACACTCCGTTCTATACTTTCCGCCCGATATCAAAACGTAGAGTGGCAGAACAAAATGCTAACTTTACCTTACCAGAGCGAAAAAAATATGAAAATAATTTAAATATAATCATTCCCTCGAGTGGGTATCGAACCTACAACCAATAGTGTTTTCAGTCAGTCACAGTTCGAATGCGCCAGTACGACCTTTTTTTTTAGCTTCACGCTGAATCCCGCACATAGCATGGTAGGCAGAGGGAACCAGAGAACCTAGTGTTAAGATACTCCGTTCTCTTTTAACATTTCCGTTCCCCACTTTCCGTCGTATTGAGCCATTGCGTGCTGAGTGGCGGAACTCAACGCCGTGCTTTGCCTTATTACCATAGCGAGGAAATGAAATTATGACCTTTAAAGAGCAAATTGCATTCAATATATTAAACAATAAAATTAATTTAACAATATATTACAAATATATTATTATCTCATGTTTATGACTTAAATAATAGAAACAATAATTTTTATGATTATCCTTATTGCTACTTATTAAAATTTACGATATCTGAAGTGCAATCGTTTAATATTCCATTATTTAAATAAAATGCTATAAAACTGCATAATATAAAGGTATATATATATATATATATATATATATATATATATATATATAAAAAAAAAGCAGAGGGAATAAACACTCCGTTCCCCACTTTCCGTTGAATCCCGCCTTTTCCTGCTTAGCAACCTTTTTATGATAAGTTATTGAATACCTAGTGTCAAGACTCTCTGCTTTCCACTGAAATTCGAGATATTGCTTGTTAGTAATTTCTTTTTTTTTCAGCTTCACGCTGTATCCTGCATATAACAGGGTAGGCAGAGGGAATAAACACTCCGTTCCCCACTTTCCGTTGAATTCAGGCATTGCGTGCTGAGTGGTTGAACTCAACCTTTGCCTTGTCACCAAACCCAGGAAATGAAAATACTACATTTCCTGAAGTGGGAATCGAACCCACAACCTGTCACGTTTACAATCGCACGCTTGTTCCTCTGCGCCACGACAGGCGTTACTTTTACTTTCACTTTATTTTTACTTTCTATTTTACTTTCCCACTCTGTTAACACTAAGCGATTCAGGTGGACAGTGTGGAAGTAGAAAAGAAAAAAAACGGAGTGTCTTGACACTAGGTTAACTGTAAAAAAAATTTATATTTCTAATCTATTTCTCTCCTAATAAAATTATTACAGAATAACAGACTATGACTAACTTATCAGATCTTAACAAAATTTAAATGGAACATCAGAATCACTACCTATAATATAAAAAAGAATCATAAAAATCAACTCACCTAGTAAAAAATTATATGATACACATAAAAATACAATCGAAATGAGAACCTCGTTTTTTAGCTTCACGCGCTATATAGCGTGCAGGATATATATATATCCTGCACATAGCAGGGTAGGAAGAGGAAACCTGAGACTGTAGTGTTAAGATACTCAATTCTATTAAGATGACCGTTCCCCATTTTCGACATTGAGGCATTGCGTGCTGTATGACGGAACTCCATTCCGCACTTTGCCTTGTTACCAGAAACTTAAGTTAGCTTCACGCTTTATCCCTAGCGGGGTAGTCAGAGAGAATGTAGCATGACAAACGCTACAGTTGTTACCAGAGAACCCCTTTTTCTGAAATTAGTTAAAATCCTAAATCTTACCTCATCATAATTCAAGAACATATACGGATCGTCTTCCACAATAAGAAAGTCGTATTTACAAGCTATCTCATATAACGCCCTCCGTCTTTCTTCGTCAATCACTGTGCCAGTGGGGTTATTTCCAGTAGGTATGAGGTACAACATACGTGGCATTTGCAAGCCACGTGTTAATCTCTCATTTAGTACGGATTCTAGAGTGTCAGGTATGATTCCGTTCTCGTCTTCTGGTATACCTAGGATTTCTGGTTTGTATGGTTTTAGCTGTAACAAGTAAATAATAAATAATTTATAGATTGATCAAAAATTGGTAGTTCAGGTAAAGTAATGTAAATGGGGAGAAAATATAGTGATCAGTCACTAAAATCCAATAACACCAAAGCTTTATATATTTTATCGCTATATCCCTTATAGCAGTATAATAGAGAACATAGTGTCAAGATACTCTACTCTCCTCGTTCTATTTTTGTAAACTGTATACAACAAAATACTACTAAAAAATTGAGGCAATCATGGCACAGTGGAACAGTATCTGACTATAAACGCAATAGTTATGGGTTCGATTCCCACTCGAGGTAATGATTATATTTAAAACCAGCTGTGCCCACGACTTCATTAAGCGACATAGAAGTTTTCTCCGTTTTCCGTTTTCCACCTTCTTCAACAAAATACTCACAGCAGAGTGTATCCCAGTGTACGAATATTCCGTAGTAAGTATAGGATCGCCTTCATTGACCAATAACTCGACGCACTGGTATATGCCGTGTTGAGCGCCGTTGGTGACCAGCACGTCGCGGGACGCCGGCAGTTCTGGAGGACGGTGTAGTTCTTGTTGGAACTGGCGGAGCTCGGTCAGGAGAGATGGGAGCCTGTGAGAAGAGTGAGAGAATTGAATTACTTAGTGAGTAAGTTTATGAGTGAGTGGGACAGTAGGTTATTAATGAGTATTATTAATGAGTATTATTAATGAGTATTTCAATGCCAGACAGGCAAATAAAAATAATAGGTATGTAAATCCAAAAAAAGTACATAGCATATTTATTTCTAGTTTTAAAATTATTATTCATTTATTTATCAGTACAAAAATTTTAACGTTGCGGTAGTTGAACTCGCTAACTGCTAAAAATAAGTTGTAACAAGCGGATTAGAATGTTGACGTGGTTGGATAAAAACATATGGCTTAGTGATCAGAGTGCTTAAATGGCTTCCCTCTTAGAAACACAGGTTGGATTCGCGCTGAGTTAAACTTTTCATACGCTTTCTCAACATATTACATTACATTTTACAATTCCTCTAAATTTGTAACCCTTACTTACCCCTGTGAAGGTACATATTGTAAGGCAGGAGCGAGGTCTTTCTCTTCCAAAAGCATTTTGCTGCCACTCCTGGTGGTGAGCTCGAGGCGCGTGAAAGGGAATATAGATTCGTTGGGCATTCCCTCTGCTAGAGATAACATCTGTTTTCCTACTTTGTATGCGAGAGATGCTGTGGATGTAAAAAGATTATATGTAATGGTATTTCATGAGGCATATTAACTAAAATGATTGTTTATTCAAAGTATTTTAAATCATTGAGAGTATTCAGTGCAAATATTTTAAGATTATTTTGTGATCTTTCAGGAAATCGTATAATAATATATATTTTTTTGTTGTTTCATGTATATTCTTACGTGACAGGATAGTTAGAATCTAAGAAATTAGTGGCTAGACACTCCATTATCTATTTGCCATCCGAATTCGAAATATTGTGTGTTTTAAGGCGGAACTAAACACCGCACTTTGTCTTATCAGAACGAAAAAAAAATATTTGAAATATATTCGTACATCCATGTGAGCATCGAAGCTATAACCATCGCGTTTGCAGTCAAACGTAAATGTCATTAATTACTAAATATTTAGTCTTACTAATATAATAAACACATATAATAAATAAACACATTTTTTTGGTGGTAGGAGGTTCGTCCTCCGTCTGGCTCGCGACCACTATCATGTCAAAGACGAACCGCCAAATATCTTATGATGTGTTCCGGTTCGATGGCATGTAAGCCAGGTTTTCCCCTATCCCACCCATCCTTTCCCTAAAATGTAGTGGTTCCGATAGCGGACTACTACATTGTCCTCCCCTTCCATTTGTATCCTCTAGGTTGGCAACGCATCTACAACGCCTTTGGTGTTGTAGATGTTCATGGGCGAAGGTAACCACTTACCATCAGGTGGTCCTTCTGCTCGTTTGCCATCAGTTATCCATAAAAAAAATTAAAAAAAATAAACACAGGAACTTATGAGGATAAATCGATATTTGATACTCTTTCACACAAAAACTACTGAACGGATCTTTACTAAGATTTTATGTAATTTGATCATAAAATAACGATAAGAATCTGGTAATGCCATATATTATAAAAGAAATATGACTTAATTAATAAAATTTTGCAACACTCAGTGTTATCAGCTCGAGGTCATAGTGTAATGTCGTGTGCCCGATTACTTAATAATCAGAAAAAGGTTAACACACGTTATATTTTTTTAAATTATAGATAAAATAATTTCAAGATTTCGACTACTCTCAGCATGCAATGCCTTAATTCCGCGGAAAGTGGGAAACAGAAATGTTAAAGGAGAACAAAGTGTCTTAACACGTCGGTTTTAAGGTTCCCTCTGCCTACCCTGCTATATGCGGGATACAGCGTGAAATTAAAAAAAAAAACAAGAGAATAATTGCTTCGGCGTATCGTATATGCAAATTCGGCTAATCTATATATATTTAAATAATTCCTTATATATGCTATATTGTGCAAAAAGTATTGTGCCAATGTCAGTACAATAGAAAGTAGTCTAGTTACATATTAATTGAGATACTAAGAATTTCACTAGGTCTATATAGAACATTAAACTTGAAATAATTCAAATCTATCTACAAAAGTATTTAAAAATTATTAAAAATAGGAAAACTGACTTCAAATAACGCTTGTGCCTCTGCGCAGCGTAAGCGTAAGGCCTCTAAAATAAAAAAAAATAAAAAAAAAACAAACAGAAATTAAAAAAAAAATATGTCGGTTTATTATATAACCTCTTTAGTTAAAGACCATCTTGGCGCAGTAGAACATCGTATAATCGTAAACACGTAGGCAGAGGGAACCTAGTGTTAAGACACTCCGTTCCCCACTTTCCGCCTAATTGAGGCATTGGGTGCTGAGTGGCGGAACTTAGCGCCCCGCTTTTTCTTGTTACCAAACTCAGGAAAAGAAAAGTTCCATTTCCTGGAGTGGAAATCGAACCCACAACCTGTCGCGTTGACAGTCGCACGCTTGTGCCTCTGCGCCACGACAGGTGTTTTTTTTTACTTTATGATAGTTATAAATTTAATTGTGTACAATAAACGTTTAACAATCACACCATTTTATCACCTTACATATATTATACGTA
>JAKGSA010000599.1:66088-102705 GCA_033558755.1 Philaethria dido
TTTTTTTTTTTTTTTTTTTTAATGGATAACGGATGGCAAACGAGCAAAAGGACCACCTGATGGTAAGTGGCTACCTTTGCCCATGACCATCTACAACACCAGAGATGTTCTAGATGCGTTGCCAACCTAGAGGATACAGATAGAAGGGGAGGACAATGTAGTAGTCCGCTATCGGAACTACCAGATTTTGGGGAAAGGATGGGTGGGAAAGAGGAAAGCCTGGCTTACATGCCATCGAACCGGAACACATCATAAGATATTTGGCGGTTCGTCTTTGACATGATAGTGGTCGCGAGCCAGACGGAGGACGAACTTCCTACCACCAAAAAACTAAACGTAACTACGTAACTAAATATTAAATAAATATATATAATTAATAATAATATTATAAATGTGGATGTAAGTTTGTTTGTTACGCTTTCACGCTAAAACTACTCAACAGATTATCATGAAACTTTGTTCATATATTCTTAGAGGCATAAAAAAGGAACTAGGATACTTTTTTTTTAAATAAAAAAATATATATTCTGGCAGACATGCAGTTTGTCAAAGAATTTTATAATCTAGCTACTTCAAAGCCTTCAATTGTAACATTTAATACCAAGAAATATAATTTTTAATTAGCTATTATCATATTTATCAATAAAATAAAAGGCACGGCATTCTTGTTTGATAACTTATCAATAATTTGCTTACGCGAAGAAACGTGCGTGTAAATGAGGATTAAATTATTATTAATAGAGGAAATGTATGAAAAATATGTTTTTTTTTATCACAAAATAAAAGTATTTTTTCTACTTTAATCGATATAAAGATAAAAAGATTGATGGTCAATGATTCATTTGTTTATTTGCATATACTTTTTGGAGTTAAATAATAATTGCACTGAAATGTACAATTATTACGAATAACTCAAAAACTAGTTGTCAAATCTTGATTAACTTAACGGTGTATCCCGCATATAGCAGGGTAGGCAGAGGGAACCTGAGAACCTAGTGTTAAGACACCGTTCTCTTTCAACAAATCCGTTCCCCACTTTCCGCCAGATTGAGGCATTGCGTGTTGAGTGGCGGAACTCAACGCTCGCGCTTTGCCTTGTTACCAAAACCAGAAAATGAAAATACTTCATTTCCTGGAGTGGGAATCGAACCTACAACCTGTCGCTTTACAGTCGCACTCTAGTGCCTCTGCGCCACGATAGGTGACAGTTATTTGTAATAATGCTAGTTTTTAGTGTATTTTATTAGAAATACGATTGCTTAAATACGACTTTAAAAAAATCCTTACAAGTCACTGCAAAAATAATTTTATATTTTCTTGTTATTATTATTAATTGTTATCCAAATTGTTTTTATATTATAGCTATAAGGGATATTAAATATGAGGCTATCGTAGTACAGATGAGACCTACATAAGTATATGAGTGCACTGACTCAGATCGCTGTAGTTAAAAGTAAGGGGGTTCAAATCCCACTCAAGGAAAAAATTGTATTAAATTATTGAATTCTACTTATACTAATTTAAGGCGGAAAAAAGGAATGAATTTTAAGTTTAAATACAGGTCATAAATCATTTTTTTATAAGTTATAGGTAGATAATGCGCGGCGTTGAGCTCCACCATTCAATACACATCATTCAACACGCAAAAGGATAGCAAGTGGTAAATGTAGATTGAGACGAGAGTATAAAAAATAGACAAGGTACTGTAATCGGTTTTGTCATTCATAGTGTTTTCTAAGCTGGTGGGTTACGTATAGAGAAAGAGATATCAGTGGCGAGGCGTCCATACAACTCGATTCCCATCGGCTTGCCTAGCTTTTCAAAGTACAAATGTGAGATTTAAAAAAAAAGGTTGCCAGAGAAATATTGGGCATAAAAGTGCAAAAAAACAAGCTCTGACATATTTTATATTTTATACCTAAAAAAAAGGTCATCGCCAAAATTCGATAGTGAAATTACTAAATACCTTAACATCCCTAAATATCAGCTTCCCTAAATATATATACCGGCTTCCCTAAATATACATCTGCTTTCCCTAATTTACCGGCTTGCCTAACTAAAGTTTTCACCCCTTGCCACTGGGAGATACATAGAGATTTTAGTGTCAAGACACTCCGTTCTATATTTTACGTTCATTCAGACATTGTACGAGGAAATATAATGAACTAATTTTAAATTTCAAACACATACATTATATAATATAGTTATTTATGTATTATTTAGACGAATATCTATCGATTTAGTAATGAGGAATCATCCCTGACCTAAGACCGGATTCAACTGACGCAAAATTTATTATTATTGCGTATTGTTTGTTGTAAGTCAAGTAACCTCAATCAATGTTATTATGTAGTTCATTAGCACATTTTTAATATGAATGAAATTAAGCGTGTCTTGGCAATAAATTTGGTTCGTTTGCCATCACGGCGAACGGCGTGACGCTCGTATGCCATCATGTTCCACGTCACCACTTAAGACTTGTTTCGATTTTGACGTATTGTATTTTCTTTATCTCTCTGTTAAGTATTGTTTTTTTTAATTATATATATAGTGATTTAAGCTTGAATGATGGACATCTGAAAGCCTATATTACATTTTTCACTTTATCAACAATATCTAAAAAGACAGTAGAATTATACTGCCCTTAGCATGCTATTTACATTCATATCAGTATTTTTGTCAAACTTAACGCCTTAAGGCACAGGCGTGCGACAGGTTGTGGGATCGATTCCCACTCCAAGAAATAGATTTTTCATTTCCTAGGTTTGGTAACAAGGCAAAGCGCGGCGTTGAGTTCCGCCAATCAGCACGCAATGTCTTAATTCTAAACACTAGGTGCCTTCTGCCTATCCTGCTAGATGCGGTATACAGCGTGAAGCATGCATGTATGTTTTCAAACTTAAAATCTCTTTTTTTCCTGTTGCCGTAAGAATTTCGAAAAAAAATCACTTAAGACTCCCCCACTTTGCCTAAGGAAACTACATGCCAAATTTCAACTTTCTACGGCTACTAATTTCGACTTAGCTTTATCTATCTATTCCTTGATAACGGAAGCATTTCATATATATTGATTAAGTAATTATCATTATATTATGACCAAATGAAATAAAATTTTTATAAATTGTACCCTTATCTAGATCCGTTCTGTAGTTTTTGCTTGAAAGAGTAACAATCATCCATACTCACAAATCTCATCTATAATATAAGCAAGATATATGATATATGATAACCATCATGGCTCAGTGGTATAACACCTGACGATAAGCACGAATGGCTGTGGGTTCAACTCCCAGTCGATGTAATAATTTTATTTAAATTAATTTCATATCTCTGGCTAACACAAAACGATACTTCTAAAGATAAGCGGAGTGGAAAGAGAAGAACAGAGTGTCTTAACAGTAAGTTCTCTGTCTACCTTAATATATGTTTATATATTGTAAAAGTCTATTTTTGTATTACTGTGCGTTTTTTTTTTGTCTATTTTGTATTTCTCTATTTTGTACTTCGTTCCCGCTCGCATCCATGTCATGCGGTAGACTGGAACAGATCTCTCTTAGAGATAAGTCCACTATTGTCAACTAAAAAATTATATTTACTTTTTTCTCATGTATTTTGTGTGCAATAAATAATAGCACTCAGCACGTAATGCCTTAATTCGGCGGAAAGTGTGGAACGGAGTGTCTTAACACTAGATTCCCTCCGCCTACCCTGCTATATGCGGGATTCAGCGTGAAGCTATGTGTGTTTAAGTAATAATATATATGATAAATAAAAAAAGATACTTACTGATTTGCCTCGTCAAAGCCGGCTGTCTCTTCAAAGCTCGTTTGCTAAGAAACCTATTATAGTCCTTGTCGTCCAACACCCTGTATTTATTCACACTGCACTGATCTTCTTTGTAAAACTTGAAAATATCTTCGACATTGTGCGAATATTTATATTTAGTTACGGTGTAAATCGGTCGGACGTCTAATAAACTTTTTACTAAACTAACATTAATTTTTGCAGCAACTGACATTTTTATTTTTTCTAAAAACACTTGTTAATTTAAAAAAAATGTTTTTTTTTTTTAATTTTATTTAATCAATTATTAAAAAATATATATTTTTTTTATAATAAAACCGTGTCGTACCGCCTTAGTCGGAGTTAAAGTACGTAATGAGAGACGTGAACACTAAAAAGATAAGCTATAAAATATTTTCGTTAATATTAATTATAGTTGATAGCTGTCAATGACAATTTTGTTAAGCATTGATAAAATATTACAATTGTAGGAAATGTAGAAGTCTAGTAGTCTAGTTGTTTGACTGACTACATGACTAACTAAGTAACACGCTGACTGACAGTTGTAGAAGTTTATTAGTATAATTCCTTTACAATTGACTGACATCATGACTGACTAACTTAGCTAATACGCTGACTGACTGACACACTAAATAATGTAATAGTCAATGTAGTAGTCTGCTATCGGAACCACCATTGGGTGGGTGCTAAAGGCGAAAACCTGGCTTACATACCATCGAACTGGAAAACATCAATAGATATTTTGCGGTTCGTCTTTGACATGATAGTGGCCTCTTACGGCACGCTTCCCAGCGACGGAGGGGAATTGTGCTCTAACTCCGTCCCCTCACAGGGAGAAGAGGTAAATTTATTTTTAGCTTTTTTTTTTATGGATACCGGATGGCAAACGAGCAGAAGGACCGCCTGATGGTAAGTGGTTACCTTCGCCCATGAACATCTACAACACAAGAGATGTACTAGATGCGTTGCCAACCTAGAGGATACAGATGGAAAGGGAGGATAATGTAGTAGTCCGCTGTCGGAACCACCACATTTTGGGGAAAGGATGGGTGGGAAAGGGGAAAACCTGGCTTACATGCCATCGATGCCTCATCGATGCATCATGCCACATCATAAGATATTTGGCGGTTCAAAATTTTTTGTTATTATTCTTACATTTTTAGGGAATATTTATATGAAGTATTTTATTTTGTAGTTACTAAGATAATACAATTTAAAATAATGAATACGGTTAATGACGAGTTTAATTTAATTAACTTCTCATTATTTGTCATTTGTCAGTATGATAATAAAAAGTAATTTAATTACGGAAAGTAATGAATTTATTTTCCGATCGTAAAGATCGCATTTTTTGTTAAATAATTAAATTTTTTAACAAAAAAGAAAACCGATTTCAAATAAAACGTACTTAAAAGTACAATTATTACGAATAACTCAAAAACTACTTGTCAGATCTTACTAAATTTAAATGGGACTACATCTTAAGCACTAGCTATCAAATAAAAAAAGGATCATAAAAACTGGTTCATCCACTAAAAAGTTTTAGGGAAAAAAATGTAATCGTATCGATAACCTCTTTTTTGAGATCTACTAAAACACTTTTTGTTATAAAAACACATATGTATGTAGCCATGAGGATTTATGAAAAAACAAAATTAGCATCAATTTTTGTTTAGTAATTATGTATTTAACATATTATATCTAAAATGGTAGTATTACAAAAAAAATTAATAACAATGTAGCACTGCACCACGATGACACTTACTTACAAACATACTTATAAATATAATTGAATCGGTGAGTGCAGAAACAACGTAAGTCCGGATTTTCAATTTTTGCGGGAGGAAGAAAAACAACACGAATCTTGCCTTTCTAAGCTAGTTTAAATCAATTACGAATTTTTGCATTTTTTTGTGACTAAAAACAAAGTATATTTTTGCACTCACCGAGTCAACTATCTAAGATTGTTAAATTGCCTACGTATATGCAGGAGAGAGGGACTTCTTTCTGGATGTGGGATAAATGACCTCACTGGCAGACAACTTTGCTAAGATTTATAACTGAATACTTTTGAAGTCTGCGGCGAAGATAGCTCACTTCCTGTCGGTGTTGCTACTGTACTCGTCTCGGGGAATAACCTAAACAAGATTAGTACTTTCTCAAAAATCATAAAATTTATTAGAAAATCAACTATTTTAATAATAGGTATATGAAGATATTTAAGTAAATATAACTAAATACATATTAGTTTCATTTTTCATGTTCACGTTTTTTCACCTGTTGTGGCGCAGAGGCACAAGCGTGCGACAGCGACAGATTGTGGGTTCGATTTCCACTCCAGGAAATCGATTTTTTTATTTCCTGGGTTTGGCAACAAGGCAAAGGGCGGCGTTGAGTTCCGTCACTCATCACGCAATGCCTAAATTCGGAGGAAACGGAGTGTCTTAACACTAGGTTCCCTCTGCCTACCCTGTTATATGCGGGATACAACGTGAAGCTATGTATGTATGTACGTTTTTTCTCACATAGCAGAGAGAATCTAATATCAAACAGTCCATTTTCCGCCAGAATTCAACTATTATAAAACAATTAAAGAATATTTAAAAAAGCAATCATGTTCGAAATTCCCAGTTTTTGCTTTAAATGTCAAGAAATTAATCAGCAAAAATATATATTCGAAATATATTTAAAAAAAAATCTATCGTTTTTTACCCAAAAAGTCAAGAAAATGACATTTTTTTTATATAAAAACATAAAATTATAATTTATTATATATAGGTATGTAAGATTTTTGCTAATTTTCATCATGTTCGCGTCATGATGACTCCGAGATAACATCGATGTATTGACATTGTAGAGGTTAATGAACGATCTTATAATAATACGAATACAAAGTTACATATCATTTATACTTAATATTATATTTTATCTTCACGCTTTGTCCCGCATAGCAAAGAAGACAGAGACCTAGTGTTAAGACACTCCGTTTTTTCCGTTCCCCACTTTGCTATTATCTACTATTTTTCTATATCAAAATCTTACTTAATTTAATTTATAAATTTGGCAGATTGTCGCATTTGATTCTATGCGACTCATTTATTCTTTTTTCAGCTTCACGCTTTAGGGTAGATAGAGAGAACCTAGTGTCAAGTCACTCTTTTCTTCTTTTTCCATCTGAATTTGAGACTTTACGTGTTTAATGGCGAAAGTCAATACTATGCTTTTTTTAACTTCACGCTGTATCCTGCATACAGTAGGGTAGGCAGAGGGAACCAGAGAACCTAGTGTTAAGACACTCCGTTCCCCACTAAACCAGAATTATGACACTCCATCTCCGCTTTGCGTCATAATTCGAGACATTGTACCTGGCCAGATTGGTAAAATGATAATAAATTCAAATATAATCTACCCCGATTGTGAATAGAACCCATAACCAATCGCGTTTACAATTAGATAACGTCCCACTGCGCTATTATGGCTTTAAAAACTTATTATAATTATTACAGCCTTTTATCGGCGTATGCGCCAGTATCCTCAGCTTCTTTAAGTGAGCTAGAGGAGTTCTGGGAGAGTGTCAGGGAAGTTCTAGGTAGTGTAAGAGGGAATGAAAAATTAATGGTTTGGGCACGTAGAGAGGATGAGTGATGAAAGAATGGTGAGAAAGATATATGAAGCAAAGTTGAGCGGCAAGGGAGGCAGGGGGAGACCTCGGTTGACCTTCGAGAACACAGCATCAATGATACTGGAGGAAGGTCTCGTAAAAAGCATGAGGACTCCCCGGAGAGCATGCATGAAAAGGTTAATGACTGTGGACGAGGCGAAAGAGGTATGCAGGGACTACCCCGCTATGGATAAAGCGTGAAGTTAGGTAGGTAGGTACAACCTTTTACTATATTTTTAAAATAATAGATAAGAATAAGATTACCGCATTACACGCGAACACTCGTCAGCTAAATGATTGAAAGAAGGCAGTGGTTGAGGCGCGGCGCTGCGCAACGCTAAGTAAGGCGCGCCCGCGCTCACTGCCCACCGAGTCTAGTCATAGAAAAAATTGTAAAGAAATACTTAGGTATATACGTATACTTATATACGCCTATATGGAAAGCTAGTTACTAATTAATTAAATAATGTAGATATATTTAATTATATTATTTCTTATAATTATAAAATTAGATGAAATTTTTGTAGTATATTTAGAAAGTGCGCAAAGGTTACGGATCCAAATCTGCTCACAATAATGTTTGTAGATATACCCATGTAATTTTTTTTGTGGGCATTTGTACTATAATGTATCTCGTATTCATATATATTTAAACATTTGGATAGGGTTATTTAGTGTTTTTTTCCTATAATTTTGAATATCAGAGTGTTACGTCACTTAAAATTATGTCATTAGAGGTTATATTTATTTCAAAGTATATATAAAATATAATTCTACGGAATACTAACAGCTGGACATATTAAAAGAAGGGAGAAAGACTTCATCGTGAATTTGGCTTTAAATATGCCAGAATCAAAAAGAAGTAGAGGCCGCCCGCCTTTGACCTGGTGGTCCACAATCTTTAGAGACCTAAAACAAGAGAGGTTGCCTGAACCGACAACCCAGGACCGCACGTCTTGGCGCAGAAGAGTAAGGAGACCCGACCCCAAATAATGGGATAAGGGTTAGAAGAAGAAGAAGAAGAGATGGAATACTAACAGCTTCTTTATTATTCTCCATTTCATATAGTTTCTTGTTTAAGTCGTGCTTCAACCCTTGCATCAGTACAAAATTCTTTTCTAATATACCTTGAAGACCTGCAATAATAAAATTATTATTTACTTAAATTTATTAAGTAAGTAAAAAAAAACAATAAAATAAATAAAATTTAAATGATTTTATAATCGGACTAAAATAGATATTCTTTAAAAAATGGGAATCGAATTCCCTCATGGTGCAATTTTAAAATATTTGACTTTTAACGCAATAGGTTCCAACTGAAATATTCCAAACAATAATATTTTCCCAAAGAGGTGTAGTTTCTATAATGTTTTTAACTAAACATGTCTTATTAGTTGCATAGTAGGGTAGTATAACAGGGAGAACCTAGCGTTAAGGCTCTCTTCTACAGTTTCTACTTGAATTCGCGACAATGCACGTTGAGTGGAAGTACTTAACATCGCACTTCGTATTACCAGAGCGGAAGAATGAATATATTTTTAAACATGATCATTATGGGCATCGAAGCCACAACCGTAACCGTTAGCCAAAATCGTATTTGCATTCAGATTGTGCCTCGATGACAAGAATTATTTAACTTATCTAAAATTAGTACGTAAATAAATGTAAAGTCATATATAATTTAGAAACCATAAATTAATACGGGCAAGCAAAATCATTATCCATTTTTAAACATCAGCTTAAAATATATTATCTTTCTTTATAATCTATCTATAATAAGCGTAACTGTCATCTATTTTTATTTTTTTTATTGTTAATTAAAAAAATATATTACCTACTTTGTCATTTATATATTTTTTTCACGTATATGTAATATATATGATTGTAGAATACTTATGTATGTATTTATTAGTGTAAATATTATGTAATAAGTATATATGTTTATGGTATATATTTATTGTAGGTATTACTTATATAGTTGTATATTTATTTTATCTATTATCGTATTTACTTTATGGCAATTAAAAAGAGTGGCCATGAGTTTCTTTGCCTGTATCTTCTCATGAGCTCAACCATTTGAACGGGCTTTTTTCAAGTCAAAATTGCATATTTTTTTTGGTTATTTTGTTTTGCATTTTTTTTTTTTCTACTTTTATGACATGTCCAAGTAAATGTTAAGCATTTTTATGGAATAAAGATATTTTGACTTTGACTTTGACTTTGACACCCCAAACCCCCTTTCCCTTCCTTTATTTTCTATGCCTTAAGGTTGCCTGGAAGAGATCGCTGTTATAGCGATAAGGTTGCCTTTTGTACAATTTAATTATTTTTGTTTCAGGTTTCTCTTTTTTTTTTGTAATTAATATGGGTGCACAATAAAGGAAATTATTATTATTATTAATTTCAAATGTGTAATACCTGCTTTTTCCAAAAGTTCGTCGAGATCTTGCAATCGATGTTCACACTGTACTGGAGCAAGTAGTTTAGGGGACTGCGGTGAGGGCGCAGACGCGGGGGTGGACGATAGAGGTTCTATAATGTCATAAATAATATATTATATACAATTTTTTTAATTCCAAAGTTTAATTAAATTTTTCTTTTTTTTTTTTCAACTTCTCGCTGTACCCCGCACGTAGCGGGGTAGGCAGAGGGAACCAGAGAACCTAGTTAAAACACTCCATTCTCTTTCAACAATTCCGTTCCCCACTTTCCGCCGAATTGAGGCATTGCGTGTTGAGTGGCGGAACTCAACGCCGCGCTTTGCCTTGTTAACAAACCCAAAAAATGAAAGTACTAAATTTTACATTTCCTGGAATGGGAATCGAACCCACAACCTGTCGCGTTTACATTCGCACGCTTGTGCCTCTGCGCCACGACAGGCGTTAATATAACTCATACAAATTTATTATATACAACCGCATCCTTTTTTATTAACATTCATTTAGGTATAAATTTTAAATTTATTGTAGATTTTCTTATATATTATTATGTCCTTCTAAACCCATTAAATCAGCAGGTAGCTCCCAGAACGAAGGTCGTCGCGCTCTCAGCGTGTCCCGCGGCGGCGGTAACAGAGTTCCGTCCTTATCTCGTATAGTGATGATACAGACGAAGTCGCAGCACGTGATTAGTAGCTCTGGACGATCGAAACGAGAGCTTTCACTGTAACCAATAAAAAGATTTAAGATTTCATATGAAAGACAAAATAGTGGCGTATTAGAACAGCGTCTGACTGTAAACGCGATTGGTTATGGGTTCGATTCCCACTTGAGGGAATATTATATTTGAATTATTCTTATGTTTTTGCTTTGGTAAAATAGTGTGTTAATTTTTTTTTTTTTACTTCACGCTGTATCTGTAGCTGTAGGCAGAGGGAACTTGAGAACCTAGTGTTAAGACACTCCGTTCTCTTTCAACAATTCCGTTCCCCACTTTCCGACAGATTGCGGCATTGCGTGTTGAGTGGTTGAACTCAACGCCGCGCTTTGCCTTGTTACCATGAAAATACTTCATTTCCTGGAGTGGGAATCGAACCCACAACCTGTCGCGTTTACAGTTGCACGCTTGTGCCTCTGCGCCACGACAGGCGTTAAGTTCTTTCATTCAATCCACAATATCTCAAATCCGGGCGGAGCAGCGAAAGGAGTGTCTTGACACTAGTTTCTCTTTGACTACTCTGTTAAGGATAAAGCGCTTCCTGAAACTGCTTCCTTTTTATTTCATATGAGTTTAAGTGACTATAAAGTTTTTATAATATTTACATAGGATAGCGTTAATTGTCAATGTTTCGGGGGAAATTCTCGACAAAGCGGGCATTGATTTCTGCCACCACACAATGACGATGAATTCTTATTTTAAGCGGAAAACAAAAAGCAGTTACTGGAGTCTAGGTTCTAGTAGAAACTGCAATATATATACATAATAAAACAAATTGGTGCACACAGTATAGAAAAATTATATAACTTGCGAATCTCTCTCCAATCCAGTATTCAATAGCTGTTGTACATCCGGCTGTAGCTGCAAGCCTCCACTAGAGCCCTGATACACGCTAGACCCGCGACGAGAGCGCACTTCCGGTGTGTCAGACACTTGCTGTCTGGGGGGACCTTTTGATACGAACAAAATATATCACAGTACGGGTTAAAAAAATAAATATAAAAGCAGCTTCACGCTTTATCCCGCTCAGCAGAGTAGGTAGCCAGAGTGTACCTAGTGTCAAAACACTCCGTTTGCTGTCTTTCGCATGAATTCGAACAAAAATCAAATAACTATTAGTTTTTTTGTTTTACTTCACCCCTTTTTACCCGACTGTCAGAGGAGGGTTATGCTGTCGCGTGTATCATGTATGTTTCTAATATTGTTTGTTACCTCATACCTTCCAAATCTCTGGACCGAATTATACAATTAAGGTGACGTTAGATGGTTATTGATACTCCATGTGTTCTTAGATATGTGACGTCACTTTCAATTCAATATGGCGCGTCTAGAGACAATTACGTCATGAATAAAAATAAAAAAATTGTTGATGGGTACCGTGTGGGGTGTCAAGAAGCTTTTATAGCTCACTTTATTTGTATTGGCTTCCTAAATTTGAAGAATTTTGTTCTTTATAATAGCTATTTCCAATAGCATAGCCGACAGAGAGAATATAGTGTCCATACTTCCTTCTCTTTCATTGAATGCATTGTTTTGAACATTTATTCTCATCATTATAAGACGATTGCGGGACAATATGTGACTTTACATGTGAGGTTTGTAGGCGCATAAAGGTTCATCATATGTAAATTATTTTAATTTTTGCTCTGTGTTAATTATGGTTTTGAGTTCATCCATTAAATACGCAACACCTTATTTTTGGTCGGTAGTGGAAAACGAAGTCTTGACATTATGTTCTCTCTAGCTATTCTACACACGGCATTGTATTCTATCAACCAACGCGTATTGTTACAAGACACTCCGGTCTTAACACTAAGTTCTCTTTACTAGCACTGTTCTACTCGCTCTAAATATGGGAAACATTCTTACCAGGATGTATACAATGAGTTCCAAACTCCACTTTCTTTCCAAGAACGCCGAGAAATGGAAACTTAATTTTGACTGTCTGTAGGAGACACTCTTCATACAAGTCCCAAATGTGTAAAAACTGAAAAAATATTTTGATTTTTTAATTGACATTTTATTGCTTTGATAATAAATGAATATTTATATAATTTTGGTAAAAACAATCATATTCGTTAGTGATACTAATCATTTTTATTTAGGTACTAAAAACCGTTACTAAAAAAAACAGAAATATATTTCGTATTTTCAAAATGGTGTGTGTGTGTTTCTAATCATACACTTTAAGCGGGAGTCGAACTGGCACCTTTTGGAAACACTATGGTCATAAGTTCTGTTTTTTTATCTTCAACAATGTAGAAAAAGATAAACCGAAGTAGAATTCACCTCTTGAATCCTATCAGAATTGAATCGTAAAACTTAATTGACTAGAGAGTGCTTGACGGAATTTTAACTTTATATCCGTTCAATTTTTTGGGCGTTTGTAATATTTCCTTACCGGAAAGTGAGCTTTACGCTTTTAAATATACTAGAGACTATTTACGCGTTGCCTTAGCGGTACGTCATTTTATTCTAACTAGTGGCCCCGGTGACGTGTTAACTACGCGTTGTCTTTAACAGTGTACATGTCGCTTTACATACACGTTAATGTCAAACCATGGTAGTGTGTGTGACAATTATTGTATAAATTTAATATGCTTTTTATGCATTATTTAAAAAAAGCATTCTGCACTCCTATGTATAAATTATAAGTGTGCCAAGTTTCATGCCCCTCTGTTCGCTTAATTTTTGTAAAAAGGGATACAAAGTTTTTGCTTCGCGTATTTATATATAGATGTGCATGTCACATCTATAATATAAACTACAATATTAGCATAATTGTTATAAAAAATGGTACAAAATATTTGTTTCACGTATTAATAATTAAATTATTCTTATATTATTCAAAAAATACTTACACAATTACTACAAAACGCGACTACAATTTCCAGTGAAGCGACCACAGCGACGTCCAACACCGCAAGAGAGCCGGGCACGGAGAGAGAAGCGAAAAGAGAACCTTGAGGACTCTCCCACAGACGCATGACGCCGTCGGGACTGCCTGTAGCCAGCATATGCAGGGAGGGGACTGAGTGGAAACATGACACCCCCTGGGAAGAAAATTAGGGAAATTAATTACAGATCTGCCACTTCAACAATTTAAAGGTAAGATTAAGAACATATTATTGAAAAAAGTATATTATTCTGTCCAAGAATACTATAATGATGTCAATGTGTGGAATTAAATGCTGATGACGCTCACCCGGGAGGCTCATCACAGTTGTATATTTATTGTAAAAATATTATTTGAAAAGAGCAACTGTTGAGTTTCTTGCCGGCTCTTCTCAGCAGAACTGCCTTCCGAGCCGGTGGTAGCTTCCTTTACGACTGACACGACTGACACCTTTATAAATTGACGATTCGAAAGAGCTTGCAATAGCCTACTTGAATAAAGAATATTTTGATTTTGATTATGTCATTTTTTTTTGCAGTCTCACGTTATTGTCCGCATAGCAGGGTAGTCATAGAAAATTTAGGGTCAAAACTCCGAAATTCAATCCCAATTTCAAACATTACATGTTAAGTGAAATATAATGTTTGAAATTGGTATATGTTAAATGGTAAAAATGGGTAAGTAAGTGACGCCAGTTTTGGGTTAGAAAATATCTCTTTTTTTATATGTAGTTGTACGTACGTATGTACTTCCTTCGAGTGAGAATCGAACCCACAATCAATTGTCCAAATATTTGTCTCAATTTAAATGGAACCACATTAGAAGTGACCATATACAAAGGTCATCAAAATTAATATTGATATACAAAAAAATATTGTCAAATAGAAAACCTTCTGCTTTTTAAAATAAATATTTAAAAGCTATAAAAAATGTGTTGTAAAAAATAATAAAAAGAATTAATTTATAAAGAATTGCAAAAAAGCCAACGTCACGCGGTGTTCCCAGGCGGTCACCCATCCAAGTACTAACCGCGCCCGATGTTGCTTAACTTCGGTGATCGGACGAGAACCGGTGTATTCAACGTGGTATGGACGTTGGCGACATTAAGTAAAAAACATTCATATTGTTTCTGCTATTAAAATATTTGTACATATTCTCTCTATTATCTCTTTTATTAAAAATAGTAATATAAATTTATTTCAAACATAACTGTAAATGCAAAGCTAATAGGATCGATGGGCGATTCCTATTGGGAACATGATTCCTATAATTTTTTTTTTTCACTTCACGCTGTAACCCGCATATAGCAGAGTAGGCAGAGGGAACCTGAGAATCAAGTGTTAGGACACTCCATTCTCTTTCAACAATTCCGTTCTCCACTTTCCGCCGAATTGAGGCATTGCGTGTTGAGTGGCGGAACTCAACGCCGCGCTTTGCCTTGTTACCAAACCCAACAAATGAAAATACTAAAATTTTACATTTCCTGGAGTGGGAATCGAACCCACACCGCGTTTACAGTCGCACGCTTGTGCCTTTTTCTGATTAGATAAAACACGGTGCTGAATTCCGCCACTTAACACATAATGTCTTAAATTGACAATGTGTTAATTTCCAGCTAAAAGAAAAAATAAAGAATTGAAGTTTTTTAACACTAGGTTCTCTCTGCGGTATTGAAAGAGAACCGGTTAAACTGTTTCCATTTAAAAAAATCTAAAAAATGCCACAAAAACCAAAAATCCATTAAATTAATCTACGCTCCTACCCTCTGAACCCTAAACACGTAATCCTCCAGCATCCCACCCGCATGTCTCGCTCGTACACTGACACCAGTGTCCAGAGCGCAGGATAGCACGAGGTCCCCCGCGACGAGGCGGCGAAGACCGCGCGCGTGCACGCGACGCCATGTGCTGATAGTACAGTAGCACGTGTGCGGTGAAGAGGTTAGCTCCTGGGGGTCAATTGGTATTAGTTAGTATTTTTGTTTTTTTCTTTTTTTTAATTTCACGCTGTATCCCACATATGGCAGGGTAGGCAGAGGGAGAGAATCTAGTGTTAAGACACTCCGTTCCCTTACAACAATTCCGTTCCCCACTTTCCGCCGAATTGAAGCATTGCGTGTTGAGTGGCAGAACTCAACGCCGCGCTTTGAGTTCCTTGCTTGTTACCAAACCCAGAAAATGAATGAAAGTGTTTTGGTTATTTCATATAAAATAAATATTTTTTATTATAGCTTCACCTTCATTTTATAGCGCCCTGCTATAAAGACAGTTAGACAGACAGACAGAAATTAGACAGAACCCAGTGTTAAGACACTCTGTTCTTCACTCTCTGCCTAAATAATCGACATTGGGTGTGGAATAGCAGAAATCAACGCTGTGCTTTGTATTATCAAGACGACAGCCACCACAAAATATTGGTTTATATATTGATAATCATAACCTCAAAATATACAGCTATGAAAGGAAAAGGCAATTATAGCTTGTAGAATACAGACCAAGGAGGCACTGTGATCATATTTCAATTATTTTCAATCCTCGCTTTGATAAGACAAAGCGCAGTGTTAAGTTCATTCACTTAGCACACAATATCTCCATTTAGGCCAGAATACGTAAAACGGAGTGTCTCGACACTTTCTTATTTTAGCTCTTTTAGCTTCTTTTAGCTTTTTACTAGAAAAGCTTGTAGCTGAAAGAATAACAATAGTAATTATAAAACAAAATATAAAATTATAATTGATTTACCATCCAATAATAACAGTTAATGTTGTCCGGTGACTTCACATACAGTAGCGATACTCGCGGTTGCAGGAACCGAACCCGTGTCACATCACCGCGCTCCGTACCGAAGAGAAGCACTGAGTCAGAGGGGCCTTCCGCTGGAGTGTAGGCTAGGCACTGAAAATAATGTATATTTTAACTTCACATTGTTTCTCGCATAGCAAGGTAGGCTGAGAGAATCTAGTGTTAAATCTAGTGTAAAATACTTCGTTCTCTGCTTTTAACCCAAGATCTCAATCTCAAGAAGATGAAACTGAAGCTGGGCATTGATTTGCTTACTAGAGCAGGATAGTGAAAATAATTTATATATTGAAATTCTTGGCGGATGTGGAGAACAATTTCTTTAACAATTGTTACCTCTAGGTCTTTTATCCGGTTCTGAATGAAATATGTAAATAAAAAACAACACTTTTATGTTGTCGATATTTTATATCATAACAGTGAAATCTGTCTTCAATTTCTAAAACTATCATCAGTTCAATTCTCTATATCTTCGTAGGAACTGTTGAAAATTTGCTTAAATAGAGAAAGATACTTAGGCAGCGGAAGCCAATGTCAATACATTTTAAAAGAGCCGAAAAGCTCTACATTTAAATGACAAATGCCAGGCACTGCTCCGAGCATCTCTCTCTATTCTGTCGCGGTTGGTACCAGCACGGTGAATCCATTGAATGTTAAGAAAATTCTTTTGATTTAAAAAAAAAAACTTCTTTGCTTCTAACTTATTTGATTATTTTCTTCTCTCATTATATATATATATATATAATAAAGTATATAGTACAGTGGGTATGTTGGGTAGTCCAGTAACGCAGTAGAGAGGTGAGTGAGTGAGAGTCGTCACGTCGTATATAGTGAGGCTTCTGTCTGATGCAGACAGTAGGAGACATTGCACATCCTGTGTACAAATAATAAATTAGTTTAGTTTTTTACTTGATAGAAAAGGAAGAGAGAAGTGTCAATTCACTATTTTCCACTTTCCGCGCAAAAATTAAACATTGGCCTTTGTGTGACAGAACTCAACGCTGTGTTACTTTATACAAGAGTAAAGAAATTAAAACAATTTAATTATAATTATTTCCTTAAGTGGGGATTTGAACCCACAGCCTCCTACGAAGAACGTAAAATATTGTGAAATCACATAATATTGTGGAATATTAATAAGCTTTCATTACGAAAGAATAACAGAATGTGATATAAATTGAGACTAGAATAAAATAGACATATTTCCTTAAAATAGGAACTTACGCTCATATATATCGCATCAGTAATCCAGCAGTTCTTGACACGACGGCGTACGCCGCTGCGATGGTAAAACACCTATAATAGGTAAGTAAATAATTCATTTATAAAGAAAAACAAGACTGCTAATCCTTAATTAATAATAATAATAATAGCCTTTATTCTCTGACCATGATACAATATTTCTTACATAAATATATTTTTCTTTTATCAGCAGCCAGTTTGTTGATCAGGATGTCTCTTGACATAGGCCTCCCCCATTAACTTCCATTCCTCTCTGTTTTTAGCAATTCGTCTCCATCCTTTTGGTAAATCGTCCTCCCATCTTTTTATTTGACGTCCTTTTTGCCTTTTCCCATCTCTAGGGTACCATTCTATTACATCTTTTGTCCATTTTTCTTTAATCGTTCTCATAATATGTCCAATCCAATTCCATTGCTAATCCTTAATTACTTTAGAGTAAAAGAGTAGAAAATGTTTGTCGTCACAGAGTGACTGACAGACAACGTTCGAGTATGGTATATCTATGTAAAACTACCTTACCTTACCTAACTCCACGCTTTATCCCTAGCGGAGTAGTCGGAGAGAACGGAGCGCCAAACGCTACGGTCCCTGCATACCTCTTTCGCCTCGTCCACAGTCATTAACCTTTTCATGCATGCCCTCCGGGGGGTCCTCATGCTTTTTACGTGACATAAGCTACTGCACGTAGAAAGATAAAAATTGGCATGTAGGCCTTCTTAGGGGAGTGTGCTGAGAGATAATTTCACGAAACATTTACGAAAAGTCTTATAGTTTACGCTCCTAAGTCGCAAGAAAAATGAATAGAGATTGAAATTGTGATGGAGTATGAATGTATGGTTTTTTAATTTAGCTTATTGCTATATTCGAATGTGCTATTTTATCAGCTTTTTAGCTTTAAAACCTCGGCAGGACTAAGTTCGAGTGTAATTGTCGGAATATAAGGTTTTTTAATGGTGTTGGCTTTATTCAATCAGACTGAGTACACGTTACCGTTCTATCAAATATGCCAATTTTCCATTATTATAACTGAAAGATCAAATACTACTGATAATAACTTCAAGAGGTAGAGCATAGACTACTCACCAAAAACAACTAAATTTTATATTGTAATGTCAAAGTCAAAGTCAAAGTCAAATAATTTTATTCAAAATAAGAAGTTACAAGCTTCATTTTTTGAACGTCAAATAATTTACCACCGGTTCACTAAATTTAATGCCTCAGACCTGAGAAGAACCGGCGTTTTTTTTTTTTTTTTTTTTTTTTTTTTTTTTTTTTTTTTTTTTTTTTTTTTTTTTTTTTTTTTTTTTTTTCGATGGATTTTTTTTTTTTTTTTTTTTTTTTTTATATTCGACAATGGTTTACAATTCTTTATTATTGGCAATGATACCTTTGAAACAGAATGTTAATTACAATTCCTGTATTTATATATATTGTGAGGTGAATTAATAAATAAAGTTATATATACCTCATAATTGTTAAGCAGTATCATATCCCCGCTGTATACGCCGACGCGGCCACCGCGCGACACCGCCGCGTAGCAGAACGAGTCCTCCCTCTCTATACTCACTAGCTTTACTATCGTCTCCCTCTGAAACACCACAAACGTTACTTCTTAAGATATTTTCTCATGACACCATAAAGATAATGAATGGTATGTAACTGATATCGAGTAAATAATTATTTAATTTATACATCTACAATAGAAGTCCCTAATGCTTTTATAAAATCAACGTACCCATCGCGTTACAGATAGAGAAACAGCAGGTATTTGCGCCCCAAGTATAAATGGCTCCTTAAAAATGCGTATTAAAGTTCACTTTCGATGTCCAAAATCCTTATATCAATTATTCATAAATTTTAATTATTGTTTCGTTCTTCGTTCTTTACTTTTCGCTTATTGAAAAAGACTCTAAGGATATTTTACCAAGAATCAACTTTGTTTGACCTTAATAATATGGAAGGAACGTCATGTAAAACAAATGTGGATCCTCGATTAGCTTATATATTGATAAATAATGGAAGAGCCTAAAGATACATACTATAGTCTTCCTTAGCGCTTCGTTTTTTTGATTAGCTCGTTTTTTATACAACATGAAGTTAAAGAAACAAGAAACTAATACCCTTCTAACTGGATAACAAAGCGTTTTGACAATCGGTTCTCTTTAAAATAAAAAGCTTGATCTTAAATTGATATCAATCCTCACCTTACAATGTTTCATCTGCAACATCTCCGTAACCGCAACAGGTTGCCATCGTTCACTGCGCGAGGTGGTGCTCCTGGCGCCGGCGGCCGCTAGCCGCGCTACCACCTGCCGCCACCACACCTTACCACTGCTGAATGTGTCGAGCGCTTGGAAGAGCTGACGAGCGTGGCTCGTATATTTATTGTGACCTAAATATTTTTATTTTTTTTATTTAGATATTGTGAGCCCAGCCGTGGCACAAAGGCACAAGCGTGCGACTGTAAACGCGACAGGTTCGATACACACTTTAGGAAATGAAGATATTAAATAAATATTTATAATAATTAATATTTAGTATTTTCACATCCTCGCTCTGGTAATAAAGCAAATCGCGGCGTTGAGTTCCGCCACTCAGCATGCAATGCCTCAACTCAGCGGAACGTAAGGAACGGAGACAACTTCTTATGAGAACGTAGTGTCTTAAAAAATACATATTATTAATTAGAGTAGGTAGAAAGAGCTAAATGTTCTACCTCATAAAGGCCATCACTGCGCAATAGCTCGTTTGACTGTAAGAGTGATTGGTCGTGGGTTCTATCGACACTCGAGGTAGTGTTTGAGGTAGACTTGAGGTGACTCGAGGTAGTGTGTGAATTTTTTTCAATTCCTTACTCTTATCAGATAAAACACGGCGTTAACTTCCACCAGTCGACACGCAGTGTCTAGAATTTGGACAGAGATTGATAAACGGAGGCTTCTCTATTTTTACTCTGCTATACGGTAAAATTTTAAAAGAGCTCGGCATCAAGCAGAGACTTTTGACAATTGTGCAGATGCATGTTCTTAAGATGTTTGGGCACATCGCACAAAGCCAAAACTCGCTGGAACGTCTCATTGTACAGGGAAAAGTAGAAGGACAGCGCTCTCGCGGCCGACTACCCACAAAATGGACAGACATGATAAAATCCTGGACTGGTTGATCCATTAATGAGTGCACACGCATTGCTGAGGATAGGGACTTGGGGAACTTGGAAAGTGGAAACATCTCGCAATCTCACTTTCAAATGAACAAGACAGGCTATGACCATGACCACGTCGGCAGGAGTGTACAACTAAGAAGAAGAAAAATACGGTAAAAGGAGTGAAACTATATTTAAAAAAACTTAAATTTTATGCTTTTACCAAATATTTTATTGAATGCGGTAACAAAGCCACTCTCGTCTAGGAACAGCGTGTTGTGGGTAACGGGCGCAGGCGACGCGAACTCTATGCCTTCCTCCGCCGCCGCTGCACGCATCACTTCCTCTACACGCCTGTAAAAATATTTTTATTAAATACAATTATAAACAAGCGTTTGAATCCATTAACAACGTATATTTTGACTATCGAAAATTATTATTTTTTAAATCCGATGTTTCAAAATACGCGTCTAATCTAGTCAAAATAGTTTCATTTAAAAGGTGTAAGCACGTAAGGCCATAAATTTTTCTCATATTCCATATAATTCCACATTATTATCTTATACTAACTACTGACTTTTCTCGCAATGCCGTCTTTATACCTTTGTGTTACGAATGTTAATACAATAATTAAAAAAATAAACCTATAACCTAACTAAATTTTTTTTTTTTTTATTGATAACGGACGGCAAACGAGCAGAAGGACCACCTGATGGTAAGTGGTTACCTTCGCCCATAGACATCTACAACACCAGAGATGTTGTAGATGCGTTGCCAACCTAGAGAATACTGATGGAAGGGGGGACAATGTAGTAGTCCACTATCAGAACCACCACATTTTGGGGAAAGGATGGGTGGGAAAGAGGAAAATCTGGCTTACATGCCATCGAACCGGAACACATCATTAGATTATTAATTATTTAGTGTAGTCTCACCGGTCTATATCTTTGGCTGCATTCCTCTCCTTAGCCTTCTTAAAGCTCCTCCTGAGCTTACTGAGTACGGCCGGTGTTAGTTTGTTCAATAGTTCCCGCGATAGAGATTCATCATCATCATCTCTGTATTGAAAAGTAAGTATTTTATAAGACATAGTGCAGCGTTTAGTACCGCCAGTCAGCTCGCAATGTCTCTATAAGAATATATGGAGAGTCTCGACACTAAGTTGTCTCGGAGTACTGCTGCGCGGGAAAATGATAGTTACAAAAACTAGAAATATGCCCTCAGTTTTTGTTTTTTTGCTTGGATTTTTTTTATGGCTAACGTATGACAAACGAGCAGAAGGAACATCTACAACACCAGAGATGTTGTAGTAGATGTTTCTTCTGCTCGTTACGGGTGGGACAATGTAGTAGTCCGCTATCAGAACCACCACATTTTGGGGAAAATACTGGGATACCCGCCTCTTACGGGACGCTACTCAGCGGCGGAGGGGAATTGTATTCTAACCCAGTCCCCTAACAGGTAAAAACCATTTTTCCTTCGCCTTGTTCACAATAGTCACTAGTGTCAAGACAATAAGTTCTTTACTTTCCGCCCGAAACCAAGACATTTCGTGATGAGTGGCGGAACTCCACGCAACCTCTCTTACACAGCGATGACCTTATTTCTATCATAATTTTAACAATACAAACCCAGATAAACTTTCATCTGAAACACTCCTGACAGAATAACTTCTCTCAAATATCTCTGAACACTCATCGTTAAGCGATTTCTGTGATTTTATAGACATTTTTGTAAATGCACAATGAATTATGTTACTTGTTTTATCAATATCCGTTACTATTATAAGTTAGCGCCATCTAGCGTTAGATAGACAAACTATATGAAAATTGCATTTGCTATTTAGTTTTTAATACTTGCTGGTAGATAGCAGTATACAAAATAAAGTGCGCCATCTAGTGATGAAAAGAAAAAAATAAATAAACTACATTACTAGTGTATAGATAGCGCTGCTATAGTTAAAGTAATAAGGTAGTGTAATTATAAAATTTAATAATACTAAATATCGAATGAAATTTGTATTTTTTGTAATATTTATTTTTTGTAATATGTATCATATTTTTGCAATTTTTCGATATTTATCTACGGAAGAAACCTAGTTTGTTTAGGTAGTACTCATTGTTTATTTTCATTTTTACTTGCAATTATGATAAATTTATTTAAAAAATAAAGAAGTTATGACTTTTAAATTAAACAAAACTTAACAATGATTCTGTAAAATTGATATAGTATATTCATAATATCCGTAAGCATATTTAATAATTATGGGTATATAATAATTATAAGTAATTATGGGTATGTACATTTTGGTTTTTGTAGAGTTAACAGATGTATATTTGGATAGTATCACGCAACTGTTATTAAACATTTGGGAAAATAATTACATTTAAATTATTTAATATCCACGTTCTGGTAAAACAAAGGACTGTGTTAAGTTCCGCCACATAACACTATAACTCTAAATGAACAAAAAATAGAGAACAGCTTAACACTAGATTAGGGAGATAGCATTTGGCTGTAAGCTCGACGGGTTGTGAGTTCAATTTCTATTCGGCGGAATGACCAGTCTTAAAATATTTTCATTCAAACAAAACGCGACGTTAAGTTACGTAATTTTTTTAAGCGTCACACTGTAGCCATTTTCATGTAATATATAAAAATTTGAGCAATTCGGAAAGCTGGAAACAAAGTATCATGATACTAATTTCTCTCTATCCACTGTACTAAGCAAGAAAACCTAAAACTATTTTTAAATTCTACTTACAGGGGTAAGGATAAATAAAAAAACACCAAAAAATTGAACATTGTCTATCGTATGTATGTATTAATACTTAACAACTAACATTCCGTACTACATATCTATACAATGCTGATATTCTGACACATTTCATTCAAATAACTTAGAAACGAATCTATGTACCTATGTATGTATGTCAGTGCCGTAATAAGGTATATGGTAGAAAGCAGCAAATGCTTCAGGCCCCTCACCTTAAGAGGGCCTCGCATTGTAAAGGGGCCCTGCGACTGTACTAAAAAACTACAAATGAATTTTTATTTTTTATGTGTAAATGTCACATTTTATTTACATCCTAGATTTTAGTGTAATTTGAGGCCCCATTTGCCCCCTCGTCAGCTTTACTCGGCACTGATGTATGTAACTATATTTTTTTAAAGTAAATTGTATACAGAAAGCTCATTTTTGATTATTATGAGCAAGTTTTTTTACAATTCCTTATGAATATTAAATTATTATTTATTTATCATCTTCTTAATACAGTAAGAAGAAATATTACATATATTGATGTAGTATGTAGTTCATAAAAAAAGAAAATCCCGTTGAGTTTCTTGCACCGGTTGTTCTCAAATCTGAGACATTAGCTTTGATTTGTAAGTTTCTAAATCCGTACCAGGCGTGAATAAGTTGACAAATAAAACGTGTATTTCATTTTAGTCTAAATTTGATTTGTATTTTCTGTTTTCAATTTATTAAAATCTATTTTGTTCTAATAAGAATATAAAACACTTTTAGTATTTATTTTGCTTGCTCTATTTATTAATGCCTAAGCATAGAAATAAAACAAACCTAAAGACTATTAATAATTGAAAAAAAAACATATATTTAAGCCAACTTATCAACCTATTCTCGACTGAAATACGTTTAATCGACTTAACTGTAGTCTATGTAAAGGGAATGTGACTCAAGAGTTCTATGCACATCAAAATATTAAAAAAGTAGGATTTAGCAAAAATAACATATGATAACAGGAAAAAATGATAAAATAACTTACTTAAGTAGAAATATTAGAATTTTTCTTGTACTCAATTTTAAACTTACAACATCAAAAGCATATTAAATCCACATGTATGTACATGTTGTATGAAATCACGTCACCTGGGATAAGAAAAATATTTTTTTAGATACATACAAAAAATAAACGTAGAAAATATATTCGCCTGTTGAATATCAAATAATAATAACGATTTTAACAAAAAAGGAAAACCGAGTTACAGAAAATGCCCTATAAAATACAATTATTACGAATTACTCCAAAACTACTCGTCAGACGTTAACTAAAATTAAATGGGACCATTATCTGTCATATAAAAAAAGAAACTTTTTTTTTATTTAATAAATTTTTTATACATATAAAAAAAAATTTTTGTTATTCCAAGTGTCTCAAAAAATATTAAAACAGATGACTTAAATAGGAAATGAATGATTTTAAATAAAACTATGTTAGTAAAATATCATTGAAATTATACAAATAAGCATCATATATATTACACGTCTAAAGCGATAAAATTCCGTAACAGACGTGAATATTTAAGTTGATAAGTCGAAAACGCATACTTTTCAATACATTTTAAGCTTAAAATGGATATTTGTTCTAGATATCCTTTTCTGATTCATATGATTAATTTTTTTTTTTACTTTTTTGACATAATAAAACGTGTTCCTATGACAGTAGGTGTATCACAAAATATTTGAAAATCCTATCTCAAAAGTGTCAAACATTTTGAGCCATATGAATCAGATGAAGAACGAAATCTTGAAGAAATATCATTTAAATAGTTTTTTTAACTGAAAATATTTAATTTACTTGACTTTTTTTTAATTTAGTCATTTATTAACCTTATTAACCTAGTATGTAAGTCGACTTATCAAGCTATTCACATCTGGAGTTATTGCAAAGTATACAATATTGAGTTTATAACTTATTACAAAAGCCAAACTTAAGATTGCTTTGGTTCAAACTTTGAAAATGATAGGACCTTTGTTAATAAACCTGTCGAGAAAGAAGTACAGTAAAAGTAAAAATAACTCACCTATATATATTATACATGAGGAAGTTTGTAAAGATAAATGTTTGTTACTCTTCCACGCAAAAACTGCAGAACAGATCTAGATGAAACTATATAAGTCAAAGTCAAAGCTTTGACTTTGACTTAGCCCTCAACTCCAAAGGGTTATTATAATAAAAAAATGCATAATTTATTAAAAAAATAAGTAATAATAGTTTATATGAAGATAATTTAAATAATATAAAAAAAAAACAACAGGCTCATTAACAAGATCCAAAAAAAAATCAAAGTATTGTAAAAAATCATACTTACAATATATCATATAAAAAGTATCTAATTAATAAAAAATAATAATAAAAAAATAGGAACATCACAACCACTTAATTTGAAATACTGTAGTGGCTTATTCCATTCAAACTGGAGGCGTGAATATGTTGATAAATCGAAAATGTATAATCTTGCACATATACATACACACATAGCTTCACGCTGTATCCCGCATATAGCAGGGCAGGCAGAGGGAACCTAGTGTTAAGACACTCCGTTCCCCACTTTGTATTATTTAATGTATAATTTTCAGGGACGCATTTTAAAAAGTTGTATCTAAATTCTGTTCTTATCTTATTATTACTTAAAGGTAAGGTTTATTTTTTTTAATTCCATTTTTTATGCTTCACGCTTTATTCCGCATAGGTTAGACAGAAACAGCATAGTGTCTAGACACTCTGTTCTCTTACTCCGTATTAGAGACATTGCCTGTTGTATGAACGCAACACCGCTCTTTATCTTTTAATTATATACATTTTTTTTTAACTTAACGCTGTATCCGGCACTTAGCAGGGTAGGCAGAGGGAAACTGTGAACCTGGTGTTAAAACACTCCGTTCTCTTTTAACATGCCCATTTTCCACCATATCGAGGCATTTCGTGCTGAGTGGCGGAACTCAACGCCGCGTTTTTATTCAATCATTTATTTATTATAAATAAAGCAATCCCAATTAATAATTAAAAGATAACATATACAACTCGATTTATCAACCTATTCACGCTTGATATACAATTATATAAAAAAAAGAAAAAATACTCAAATGGACTTTATACTGTGACAGACAAACATACACTTGTTACAGTAATCAGATAGTAACAAGCTTACATTACTTAGTAATAATTACTTGAAAGCTATTACCTCTTTTTTATTATCAGCGAAAGTAATTCCTAATTTTGATACTATTTTTGCTTGAAGTTTTACGCTTTATCCCACAACAGGATAGACAGAGAAAATATAATGTCAAGACATTTCGTTTTCCGCTTTCTGTCTAAATTCGAGACATTGCGTGTTAAATGGCGGAACTTAACACCGCGTTTTGTATCACCAGAGTGAAGAAATGAAAATAATTTATATATAATCATTCTCCTAAGCGAGAATCCAACCCACAACAAATTGATACAGTTAGGGTTTCCACTGGGTCACTACGGCCTCATTTCGTACCTATTCTACAGTTAAATACACCAAGTCAATTTAAATATAATAAAATTTGTTTCTATTACACATATAATATATAATAAGAGTAAGTATGGAATGTCTAAATAACCTTAAATAAATACCTTATACATTTATTATTGTACGTACGCGTATACATGTATTTCCGAATACAGCTCACATTTTATACTAAAATTACTCATTGTTTTAATTTAAATGAAATATTTACACATGTTTATTATTAAGGGCTACTATTATATGGTAGAGAAAGGGCATTGTAGAGGGCCCCTCATAAATGTATTGGAAACGCGGTATTGGAATTTTAAGCCCTCGTTCCTCCTTACCTTTAGTAGGTAATTTTTTGAAATAACAGGTAAATATTTATATAATAGGGTAACAATACAATGTTACCGTATTGTCTGTACAAAGTAGCTTTTTACGTATACATATGTTTTATAATAAGGGCTTATATACACTTTGGCAATTTAAATTATTCGTTTTTTTAGTGTAAATAAGCCTTGTATTGTTTACTTTATTTTAAGATTTAAAAAAAATAAATTCCGGTATTGAGTCTGAATATTTTTTTTTGTGAAACCGTAATTTTTGTGAGTCATTTTTAATTTCGAATATTTGTTTTCGTACTTTTCGAGAATCATTTCAAAAAAATTATACATTTATTTTAAGTAGAATGGAAATTTATTGCTTAAAAGAGGGATACTGAGAAGCTATTTTTAAAATATGTTTTATTCCTTTTATTTAACAGTTGGATCAAATAAATATTATACAACTAAAACAATATTTTACTTTCTATTTAAAGTAATTCAGATCCAAAGAATAGTTTTATTCAAAAAAGTCATAGTAAAAATTAAAGATATGTTTGAAAGTAGCATTATTTAGTTAAAAGTATCCCACATAACAAACTGAAACGGACCAAAGTAGCATTATTTAGTTAACATAAACTAAAACATACGTTTCAAAGTATCATCACTTAGTATAAAAGTATCCCGTTTGTTGATACTGTGCGTTGTGTGTGTTGGTGTGAGGTCAGTAGACGGGGCTGTGCGCGTCGTAGTTGAGCTGCAGGTACGGCGGGATGGCGGCGGACAGCTCGGAGGCGCGGCGGCGCAGTGCGGCGATGCTGTGCCCGCGCCACACCTCCTCTTCGCCTTCTGCACCACCACCTGTTACATATATAATATATGTCTGTCATAATATATGTATACATAGCTTAATTAGTTAAATGGTCTCCAAAACATATTGAGCGATACGTTCGAGTTTTTATAAGTTTCTTAATATTTGTATAATAAATTAGTCTCTTAGTAATCTAGAACACCTAAATGTTATTCGTCAAAAAACAAATACTGTAGAAGTATCATACACTGTCAGGAAGTTAAAATTTAAATGGGCAGGGCATCTTATTAGAAGTAAAATGAACAAATGGGCAAAACAGGTGGTAGAATGGTACCCTAGAGAGGGAAAGAGAAAGAGAGGAAGACCACATAAAAGATGGGAGGAGGACATTAAAGCGGCCGCGGGCACACTGTGGATGAGGAAAACCCACGATCGGGTCTTGTGGAAAGGTTTGGGGGAGGCCTATGCTAAGGCAAAACAATCTTTACCGGTGTCAAAAATTTAAAACTATATATATATTGTATGTAATTAGATTGTTAATAAAGGCTTTATTATTATTATTATAGTAATCTAGGCTCTCAGGAAAGATGAAAACAAGGCGGTATAAAAGCAGCTTGTCAGCACCGCCACTGAGGCATATCAGAATGGATAAGTACAAAATAAATGTAATGTGAATACCGAAACCGACTGTCTATTTATTTTACATTTATTACCTACTTTTTTTTTTTTGAAACGCAATACTAAACGTTATGTTAATTGTCTTTACATCAAGTTTTAAATCACTACATTTCGAAAGAAATTAAACTTCAACAAGTACAACTACGCTTTTGCTGTTTTTTTTTTTTTTGTATTTTTAAAACACATATTATTTAAAAAAAAAAAGAAAATTTCATATTTCCAGTGTTTTTCCTATTTGAAATCATTTTTATGACATCATTCCTCAAACTAGAGCACACTTTAACATTGTGTATGACTCAGAGAGTAGCTAAATTTTACTTGCTTACTAAATAGCAAGCACCAATAGTGAATCAGTTAGTACTGTTACTAGAAAGTGTCAGTTTTGTCAGTCATAATTTCGTTAACCTAACCTAACTCTTCCAAAAGATATTTCACCGCTTTTCGCCCTAAATTGAACACGGAACTTAACGTCGTACCTTGTCTTAGACCTATAGAGGGTTAAATGAAAACAGTTTTTATATAGCGTAAAAGTAAATTTAGTTATTATATAAAAAAAAAAAAATTATTATGTTATACTTATTAAGGTATTCGATTTACATAGAGAAATAAAAATAATTTTAAATGCAATCATTCTCCCGGGAGGGAATTGAATGCACAACCACTTCCTTTACAATCAGAGTCTATTCCACTGCGCTATGATGACCTCTAGAATATAACGTCTAGGGGAATCAATTCTCTTAACACTAGACTTATTACCTACATAACATAAAAAATATTATTTTTCCGATTATTTGTAATAATTGCACTTTTTAGTGCATTTTCTGTAAAGTCGGTTTTCTTTTCATATTAAAATTTTCTATTCTAATCATATTAAATGTGTTTTAATTAAACTATTTACCGGAAGTAGTTGGCGAGGCGTTGTTCCCGCAGTGCGCCATGTGCGGCGGCGTGGGAGACCCCTCCAGGCCTTGCTGCCCACTGATGTTGTTACAGTACGACATCATTGTATCTCCTTACAAATAAATATTTATTACAAAAAACGACTTAAAACATATATTTTAAATCAATTATTCCCCAGAGCGGGAATCGAATTCATAACCACTCGTAATAGGGTTACAGTCAGATGTAATGCGTCACGATTTTTTTTTATTTTTTTTATGGATAACGGATGGCAAACGAGCAGAAGGACCACCTGATGGTAAGTGGATACCTTCGCCCATGAACATCTACAACACCGGAGATGTTGTAGATGCGTTGCCAACCTAGAGGATACAGATGGAAGAGGAGGACAATGTAGTATTCCGTTCTCGGAACCACCACATTTTGGGGAAAGGATGGGTGGGAATGGGAAAACCTGGCTTACATGCCATCGAACCGGAACACATCATAAGATATTTGGCGATTCGTCTTTGACATGATAGTGGTCGCGAGCCAGACGGAGGACGAACCTCCTACCACGATGACCTCTTAAAAATACTTTTTGTAAGGAAATGGTTAGATCATTTTGGTTTAAGCTATAATCTATCGATCTATATGTATGTAAAACGCTTGTGTTACTGAGAGACTGACAGACAACTACTGGGACAGCGTAACGCTAAGAGAGAATTTCACGAAATTTCTATGAAAACCATGAAAAGTTTAGGTTTTGTTATAAAAAGCGGCTTAAAAAAGACGTTTTGGTTAGTAATTGGTTGGAGTATTTTGTCTTTAGCCGACAGGTATCTCATTATAAAAATTACAAATATAATTATAAAAATTTCTACATCAAATTGTATATTTTAACTATTACATATTTTAACTAATTAAAAAAAATTGTTGATGCAAGTTGACTTATCAACTTATTCGCGCCCGATTTAGATATACACTTCTAATATATGATATTACTTAGACTAGACTGAGACTAAGAAAGAAAGAAAATGTCATTTAAAAATAGTATAATATTAAGCAATTTTGCATATTTTCAATAATTTTCATTCGTACCAAGTGAATTAAGCGGGTAGTGCGACTGGTAAGGCTGCGATGCGACGGAGCTGATTGGCAAAGAGGGGTTGAGGTCCGCCGCGAGTTGCGGCAGAGCGCCCGCACCGAAGCCACCCATGGATACACCGCCTTGGGACAGCTGGCCTAGTCCTAGGGAAAAGAGATATTTTAAAAAATAAATACATATTTTAATTTATTTCACACTTGTACATATAGCAAGTACAGTAACTCTAGCGATAGGTAAACAAATATAAGTTGTTATTAATGACGCTTTATCCCGCATAATAGAGTAGTTAGAGAGATCCTAATGTCAAGACACTCCGTTCTATTCTTACCGGCCGAATTCGAGACATTATGTATAGAATGATTTTTAAGAAATATGTTAACTAAACACAGTAGTTAGGTTGTCATACAATAGTCAGAAAACTTAATTATACCGACCTACGTTTACGATACATAGTGTCTCATCGAGACAGAGAAATTGATCACTAACTTCTTCTATTAGCCAAAACATCAAACCTGCAGGCATAGACCAGGGTCTGTCAGCGAAGACCCCCGGACCGCATACATCCCCCGCCCCGAAGGGCGGTAAGCCGTGAGAGGGCAGTAATGCGCCAGGCGACCTGAACACGTTTGTACTCTTCTTACGTTTCTTCCATTTCGCCCGACGGTTCTGGAACCATACCTGGAATGTAGATTTACATATTATTTGAAACGAAATATTTATAATAAAATAGTACAAAGCAGTGGCGAGGTTTGAAAATTTTAGTTAGGCAAGCCGGTAAATTTGGAGAAGCCGAGGTATATTTAGGGAAGCTGGTAGATATATTTAGGGAAGTCAGTCATGTTTAGGGAAGCCAGTATATTTAGAGAAGCCGGTGTAGGATGTAAAGGTATTTAGTAATTTCATTATCGAGTTTTAGCGATGATCATTTTTTTAGGTCTTTAAGATGTTAGAGCTTATTTTTTTGCTATTATATAAATCCATATTTTCCTGGCGACGTTTGCTTCTTTTAGCTCTCACACATTGTTTGACTTTGTTTTTTTGAGCTCCACATTTTCCTGGCGACGTTTTTTTAGGTCTCATGCTTGTAATTTCAAAAGTTAAGCAAGCCGGTGGGAACCTAGATTTATGGATGCCTCGCCACTGATACAAATTAGTCTGTATCACGCTTTATCCCGCATTACTATGCGGTGAGGCAGAGAAAACCTAGTGTCAAGACACTGTTCTCAGCTTTCCGCCTACATGCGATACATTACGTGTTGAGTGACGGAGCTCAAACGTTTCATGTGTTAGGGCAAGGAAATAAAAATAATTTGAATATAATTATTCCCCCGAATGAAAATCAAAACCACAATCGTCGCATTTACAGTCGGACGTCTGTCCCACTGCACCACGATGGCCTCAGCAAAGTAGTCAGCTATAATAATAATAAGCTATTTACCGAATACATTATACAAATTACTCCAGATTGTTATTTTACATTTATATGATAATTTTGTTTCTTTATCTAGAGGTAAGGGTTGGCAGCCGTACAACGTAGTATGAACTGTGTCGCAACCGCCAGCATGCCCCTTTAAATACTATAATAATGAGATACTAAGAAATGTATTGCTCAAGTGTTGTCGAGGCACTATCTAAATCTTAGTTAATTGTAATAGAGGAGGCAAAAATTTTGTACCCCTTTTTACGGAAATTACGGGGACGGGGAGGAGCATGAAACTTGGCACACTTATAAATTATAAAGCGAATGAGTGCAAAATGATAATATCTTTTGAAAATTATGCATAAGAAATTTATTAAATTAATAAATAAATGTTACACACATTACCATGTTTGTACCACATCCATGTTCAAATTAAATGATATCTACATTGCTAGGCAACGCGTTGTTAACGCGTCAACAGGGACACTAGTTACAATAATCGTCTACCTAATCAAATAGCTTAACTGAATGATATAAATGAAATTGAATTTTATATATAAATATTACAATAATATTTTTTTGTAAGTTAATGGAAAGAACTAAAAACGCACTTATAATCACCGACTTCAAAAACGGAGTAGATTATGAATGCGACTCTATTTTTTTACCGCATGATTTGTTACAGAATGAACCAAACCAACCAACCTGTTTCTAATGTGGTTCTATTTAAATTTGGTCAAGATCTGATGAGTAGTTTTTGAGATTCATTAACTGATTGATTTACTTGATTTTTGTTATTTTCTCATTTATTTACCTTATAAAAATAAGGCAATCCTAATGCCTATAAATATTTAAAATATTCTAAATACAAGTTGACTTATCAACTTAGTCTCGCCTGGTGTAAATAAATCAATGTATAAACACAATATGTTTGTAATTATTTTAATTTACCTACCTAACTACCTAACTTCACGCTTTATCTCTAGCAGGGTAGTCAAAGAGAACAGAGCGCCAAACGCTACGGTTTCAATCAAAATTTAAGTTTCAATTTAATCGATAATTATTATGTTTTATTAAAAATAATAATAAAACAAAATAATTTTCAAATAACTAAAGGAAACAGTTCATTGCCATTTTCAAACACAAAAGCCATATTTCCAAATACACATAATATATATTTTTAAAAAAACTAAGCCAACTAATTCCCCATGGTGGCTGGTAGCAGCTCATAAATCCCGCTTTTCCCATCATTAATCACGGTCAAATCAATCCTCGCTAAGACATCGCCAAATCGCTGCCATACCTCACTTCTCCCATACATCGATATATGTAAGTATGGGGTAAGCTACTAGCTTAACGGTAATAGAGGTATATTGTTTTCAAAAATTTATATTAATATTTTTTAGTTAGATAGCTTATTAATTTTACTTTGAGTGCTAATTGTAATATTTAAAAGCTTCTCGCGATATCCCGATTAGCAGGGCAGTAGATACAAATCTGTTATCACTAAACAAAGAAACTTAAAATCTCTTGGCATTTTTTCCACGTAGCAGGTAGATAGAGAGAAACTAGTGTCATAATATTCCGTTCTCCACTTTTCGTCCAAAATCTAAACTGGGAAATCTGGGATAAACTGGGATGCGGAAAAATATTGCGAAGAGATACATACATACATAGCTTCACGCTGTATCCCGCATATCTTGCAGAGGGCACCCAGTGTTAAGACACTCTGTTCCCAACTTTCCGCCGAATTGAGGAATTGCGTGCTGAGTGGCGGTACACAACGCCGCGCTTTGCCTTGTTACCAAACCCAGGAAATGAAAAATCCATTTCTTCTGTCGTGTTTACTGCCGCACGCTTGTACCTCTGCGTCAGGCATCGCTATGAGATTTTAAGCTTATTTGCTTAGTAAATACACTATTATTGTAAAGATATACTTTGGATGAAATTATGCTTCGTCTGAAGAAGTTTTTCTCATAGAGAAGAGAGAATTTAAGCCAATTACGGAAGGAATTGTTTCCATCAGGGAAAAGGTTTAATTTTTTTTCGTTTCGGTTTCTTCGCTCTGGTAACACAAAGTGCAATGTTGAGCTACTCAACTTACATTATTTTCATTTCTAGCGACAAATGGTGAAAAAGCGCGCATTTAAAAAAATTATGAATTATCTATATACTAATACGTGAAGGAAAAACTTTGGATGCCTTTTTACGAAAATTAGGTAGACGGAGGAGAATGAAACTTGGCACACTTTTGGTTTATATAGCAAAGGAGTGCAGAATAGTAATATCTTTTTAAAATAATGTATAAAAGATAGACAACGCGTCAACAGAAACTCTGGTTTTTGGTTGAGTTCCGATTAAACTTTAAATCTAACAAAATTTAAATACAAAAGAAAAAGTAAAAAAAAATATCAGAAGCAAAACACTGTTTACGACAATCACATTAAAGATGCACCGCGATGACAGAAAGAGAGAAAAAACATCTAGCAACACGCAGGAAAGAGACAGCATTCAACTATTTCACCTTTTTTAATAAGTGTGAGAGAGAACACTATATAAAAGTTGGCTAGATATATTTGGTGTGAGAGGGACGGGTAGTTACCCTCATTTGGCGAGGCAAGCTCTATTATTTATGGTTCGTCGCGAAAATTTTTCCTGTAATTTTTTTTTCACAATGTATGTGATAAAGACTAAAGCTGTTTTGTGATTTTATTTATGATTAAACTTTCAGCTTTTAACCGACTTCAAAAATGGAGGATTTCAGTTCACCCTTTTTTATGTGTATGGGTAATTTTTACTTTGTGAACCAATTTTGGTGGTTCTTTTATATATGATAGCTACTGCTTGTGATGTGGTCCCATTTAAATTTAGTTAAGATCAGATGTGTAGTTTTTGAGTTATTTGTAATAATGTCACTTTTTAGTGTATTTTATTAGAAGATAATCTATTTTCTTTTTTGTTAAGATCTATCCTGTAATAAAAGAAAGTATATTTGGTTTCAAACATTAATATTCACGTTTTAAGCGTCGCATACCAGCATAGAATAAGCTTTCATGAACAATGGAACCTAACTAAATTCGTAAAGTAATATACATAGAATTATTTATCTTGTACTATACTTACAATTATTTCTTATTTTATAATATATTCTTAAGCCATAGTAGCGTAGTGCGACAGTGATTATACATGAGATGGTTGTGCATTCGATATTTTTACCGTTTCACTGCCCTGCTGGGCGAGAAACAGTTTCTCGCCCAGCAGGGCAGTTAGAGAGAAATCTATATATAAATACGTCAAGCAAAAACGTTGGATCCCTTTTTACGAAAATTACGCAGACGGAGGACCATGAAACTTGGAACACTTATAGTTTATATAGAGAAGGAGTGCAGAATGCTAACATTTTTAAAAATAATGCATAAAAATTATATTAAATTAACAAAATAAATTTGTTTAATGGCGGAACTCATCTACCACTCTTACCAGAGCGCAAAAATAAAAATCATTTAAATACAATCGTTCCCTCGAGTGCGAATCGAAGATACAACCAATTGCATTCACCGTCAAACGCTGTCCCACAGCGTTGGTTTGGTTTTTGGTTGTATCTACGAAGCCTCTTTTAAATCGTCACGCTGTATCCCGCACTTAGCAGAGTAGGCAGAGAGAACCTGACAACCTAGTGTTACGACACTCCGTTCTCTTATGATCCGTTCCCCACTATCCGCCGCATTGAGGCATTGTGTGTTGAATGGCAGAACTCAACACCACGCTTTGCCTTGTTACAAGAATGAAAAAATGAAATACCTAATATTAATTATTATAAATATTTAATATTATGATTTCCTGGAGTCGAACCCTCAACCAATAGCTTTTACAGTGAGATACTGTCCTGCACTTGAAGGCCTCTATAAAAAACATGATAAAACACAAAAAATGCAGGTTTCCACTTGAAATCGCCCATTTTATTTATCTCCAATCCCACAGGACACGCCCAGCTTATCTCGAAATCAATAAGTCATGACGCCCGATTCTCACTAAATCCACCGTCATTTGTCAATGCTACTGGCTTACGTCGCTGTGGTAGACTTAAACGATTTATTTATATATGTGTTGTTTTGAATGGGAAATTAGGTCTTTTAATGATTCGCGGCGTTGAGTTCCGCCATATAGCATGGAATATTTTGAATTTTAGGTTCTTTCTATCTTGCTGAGCGAATAACGTGTGAAACTTCTTTTCATAAGTATACATACGTTACGTTACATACATTTGTTGTATTTAAAAAAATATATATAATATATTTATATAATTATAGATATTTTAAGGTATTTTGTACTAAAATAATTATTTCGTTTTCATATAGTTATTTTTTAAACCGGGATGAACAAGGAATGACAAATAGGTATTTTTTTATAATTTAAAGTA
>JAKGSA010000599.1:103087-122263 GCA_033558755.1 Philaethria dido
GGCCTTATCGCTTAAAGCGATCTCTTCCAGGCAACCTTTGGATATTGGATTTGTATAAAGTAGTGGTAGGCGGTGCACTAATCAGTTCCATCACACTAAAGTTTTATATAGCCCATCTATATAACTAATCTTATAAATTTTAATTTAATTTCACCCAGTAGAGCCCTACAAGTCTACAATCCTACCCACTCCTTAACTAAGGACACAATAGATAGCCATTTGAAGGTAAAACGTAGGAATTCTGAAGGACTTAGCGGAATTGGCAAAGTTTTCTCATTCTCCCTCTCGGAATCCGCGGCGATGTCATAATGGTACCTTGAATTTTCTATTTACTTCTCGTAATGAATACGACAAATACTTTAAGTTTCGGGCTTAGGAAGTTGGTGAGAGATATTGTATTTAGAATTGTTCTTTTGCTAGTAAGATGTTTAACATCTGATTTAAATGTAGGCGTGAATAAGTTGGTAAGTCGAATTGTATGTATTTTTTTATATTAAAAGATATATTCAATTAAATTATTTCAACCAGATCAATCGCGTATACTTTGGTATTCGGAAATTCATTTTTCGAAATACAGTCTACTTGTGATCACGGGCTACTGTAATAATTCGAAATTTTCTGGTTTTTCTCCAATTGTATCGTCATGTATCCATGTATTGCCGAATACTAAAACATATTTGATTAATCCGTTTGAAATAGTTTCATTTAATTTGTGTAAAAATGGAGAACACTCAAGATCTTATTGTATTAATAGAATTTAAGACTGCTTTATTTACCTATAGGATAAATAAGAAACTATATACAAAAAATTAAAGGTAAAAATGTACCTAATCTACATAAAACAGTGTTTACTGATAAAAAAATAATTTCAAAAATGTCTGACCTCAAAAGTACATATTTTCGATTTATCAATTTATTCATGCAGAATATAAAGGTAAAAAAAAGTATTTTTGATATTTATTTATTTTGTTTTGCTTAAATTCATAAGTTAATTTTACGTCCCTTTAAAATTTGATAGCAGTAATTGCTTTTTATAATCCAATCAAGCTCTAGCTATTTAAGCTACATGTTCTTTTATAACTTCACGCTTTATTCCGCATAGCAGTGTTCCGAAAGAACCTAATGTCAAGACACTCCACTCGCCTCTTTCCACCCGAATCCAAGGCATTGACTTTTAAGTTGTTGAACAAAACGCCTGTAGTACGCCTGTAGATCTTGCAAGAGCGGAGAAACGAAAATATTTTTTTTTTTTCGAAAATAATTTAATTATAATTATTCCCCCAAATGGGAACCGAACCCACAACCAAGTGCGTTTACAATCAGATGCCTACACCACGATGGCCTTTCATGTAAGTATTAATATATTTTTAAATATATATTTCCCAGTATTACACATATTTGCAATTTAGACTACATTTACCACGAGTACGTACTTATATATCATACACATACATACATACATAAAACACATCAAACACAGGTCGCTCCATTTGCAAGTATTGTAGTTTCGTCAGCGCTCGTGAGCGTGGACTTAGCGCCGCGCCCTGTGTTTGCTTGTCGTGCACGTCTAGCTTTCCTGCGTTTGGGGTGTGGTGCAAGTTACAAAAATACAGATGCTATATCATAATACTGAGCGTATAACTGTAAAGGCGATTGATCGCCTAAAGTGGTAGTGTCTAATTATAAACGCGATTAATCAATCGCCTAACCCACAATCGTAGGTTAAATCCTCAGGATACTCAAAAGAATGATCATAATTCAATTAATTTTATTTCTTTGTTCTAGTAATACTGTAGAAAAAGTCTATAGAAAATGAAGGCATTGATTTCCGCAACTCAAGTGCAGCATCAATAATTCAAGTGAAACATGGAAAACGGACAGAAACCGACGAACTTGACACTATATTTTTATATGATAAATAATAAAGATAAATATTGTATATTTAATCATACATAGAATATTTGAAAGCTTATTTTATTACTAACATATTTTCATTCCATGCATCTATCAACTATCAATCTAAGAAAATCATGCAACACTATATCGATCTACTTGTTGCTATCCAATTTATTTGAAAATTTGCACACGTGTCCGAATCTCATAGAAATACAATATTACACACCTGTTGAATTATAATTTTAAGTGCATTCTTCTTTTTTTTAAGCTTTTTAATGTTTTTTTGACAGCTTTTCCAATGACATGCAACTTATATGCATATTTTGTCAACTTTTAACAATAAATCGCTGTAACTGATACTTTGCGCCAGCCACGGCCGGTACGTACTGCGTAAATGAATAGAACAAACAGACATCTCACGGTAGCTAACTGTTGCCACCTCGGTCGATGTAGCCTTACTTACCTATACGAGTACCTACGTATATTGATATCATGCGGTACAAGCGCAGTTGAAATGTATATGCGGACTATAGTTATAGGTTCGATTTTGATCCAGGGAATCATTTTATTTAATTGATAATACTATCTTGAGGCCCTCTGTAGCAGTAGGACTGCGTCTAACTGTAAACGCGGTATTGATAGTAGTCACAACTACCACTCGAGAAATTAAATTATTTTTTTTTTAATTATATTCACTTCGCCGGTAAGATAAAGCGCGGCTTTTAGTTGCATCACTTAACTCGAATGTCTTGAATTCGAACGGAATGCAGCGTACAGTGTCTAGACACTAGAACTTATCTGACTACCCTGCTACGCGGAATAGACGTAAGCCTTTGGTGTGCGCGACTTGTACATATTATAAATTAAACAGTTTTTTTTTAAATATTTTAATGATAGTTCTAAACAGTCTATGGCCACTTTAAGCGAACTTTATAATAGCAGGGAAGTGAAGAATGGAGTGTCATACCACAAGGTTTTCTCTTCTAATCTCGAGGTCCATGGAAGATTGGGGTGTTTCCGTGGCCTCGGCTAGTGGCGGCGAGAAAGAGCACCGTGAGGTTTTAGTTATCCACTAAAAGGGCGATATCTGCCGTCTTGGAGTCCCACATAGACCATCCGAGTCCCCAGTCGGGCGGGTATCCGCAACGGATTTCCTCACGATAAAAAAAAAAAGGTTTTCTCTTCTAATCACGTTGAATGTACGGCATTAAGCGACAAAATGAGAGATACGTGGAGTTAAAAAGGAATGTATAGTTTTTCCTATTTTATTTGTACACTGCAAGTAGGTATGAGCTAAGTAAAAGTTGACAATATTACATTTTTCTACAAAGCCTTTGTCATATTTAGCTTTGTTTGAGATTCGTAGCATTCTGTTTCACTTTAATTGTTATATGTTCTCGGGAAATATTATTATTTCATATATCTAGAGACTTTCATAACCGTAGGTAGTTTTTTATAAAGGACGCTTTGTCCCACATAGCAAGATAGGTAGAGGATAAAAACGTCAAGATCCTCCGCTCTCACCTTTCTGTTCTTCACTCTTTACCCAAATCGAGATATTTGTAGCAAACTACTTTGTCTCAACAAAGCATAAAAAAGAAATTCATTTAAATATTCTATCGAATGGGAATCGAATATAAAACCATCGGATTTAGACTCAGACATTTCACTGCGCCTCAACATCCTTAAATGGTCTCAAAAGAGAAACCTCACAAAGGATTTCACATCTCAAAACATAGCTATACTATAAATATATATAAGGCGTATCCTCCACACTACATAAAGCTACATATATCTATGTATATACAGTACTCGTTCAAACGGAAGTCGGTACAGAATCGCTCGATACATAAACGCGCAAGCGTAAACGCCCGATCATTTTAGTACTGAGCCTGTTACTTGTCGATAAAAATAATATATTTAATATATAAAATTAACTTTTTTTTTTCTTTTAGTGTTTTATATTAGAAATAGTTGCAGTTAACTTCGCTTGTGTAGTGTATAGAAGGAAATACTGTTTTCGTAGAAATCTCGTGAAATTCTCTCTTAGTGCTTTCCTACACTCAGCTAGGAGTACATACCAAATTCCATTTCGATTTTCTTCCCATTTTGCCTTATATTATTAGAACTTTTATTATACGAGAGAATATATTTTCAGTAGGTACTGTTTTATTTCGATTTCAAATGTATCACCTATATTTAAATAACCGATATTATAAATTTTAAATGATACAGTTTATGATAGCGGTGAATGTTTATTACTCACGCAAAAACTACTAAACGGATTTAGATGAAACTTTGCAGCATGTGTCATTCTGATGGATAATTCTTATACATCAAAATAGCAAATACAAGTTATTATAATATAACGATAACTATCTATTAGTGATATAATTATGTTATTTTATTCATACACATACACAGCTACAGCATACATAGCTGCTATATGCGGGATATTTCACGATGTATCCCGGATATAGCAGGGTAGACAGAGGGAACCTAGTATTAAGACACTCCGTCCCCCACTTTCCGCCGAATTGAGTCATTACTTAGTGGCGGAACTCAACGCCGCGCTTTGCCTTGTTATCAAACCTAGGAAATAAAAAAAATTTTTACAGTCGCACGCTTGTGCCTCTGCGCCACGACTGGCGTTAATTATTCCAATTGTGTCATTTTATTCAAATTTTGATAAATTAGTATCGATATAAAGCTAAACAGAGCACTGATATTATTCTACTGGTACAACATCGACGTGCTAGGTTTTTACACTTCTCTATAGTAAATATACAACTTCCTCTCAAGCATATAAGTAAAAAGTGATGATTTTTAATTAAATATTCTAGCATTTTATCATGTTAACTTAGTTGATATATTTTAAGAAAATTTATTTAATTTTCTACTGATAGTTATTTAATATTTAAAACTCCGTCGTTGATACCGGTATAAAGGTGAATGGTGAAATAGGTATAAAGATCTCCTTAGACAGTTTATCAGGTTAAAGAAAAAACAAACACGATCGTGATATGTGACTACATCAGCTTCTCTATGATTTCTTGAAAATATGAAGTCAGTTCTGTGATTATGGCTTTCGAACATGCCAGTTGAGTTCTAACTTCCACTCCACCTACATTAGTAACATTATACGAATAAATCAAAAATTACTTGTCAGATCTTAATTAAATTTAAATGAGACCACATAAAAAGGACTATCAGATAAAAAACATCATCAAAATTGGTTCACCCTATAAAAAGTTATATGGTAACAAACATAAAAAGCTTTTTGAAATCGATTAAAAAATACTTTATACAAAATGTAAAAATGTATTTATATGTTATGAAGATAAATATAGTTTAGTCTGTCGATACCCTTTTATAAAACATTTAGGTATATAGGAAAGACGATCAAAATTATTTTTAAAAAATATTTCATACATACATACATAGCTTCACGCTGTATCCCGCATATAGCAAGGTAGGCAGAACCTAGTGTTAAGACACTCCGTTCCCCACTTCATACAATATATTTATAAATATCGATATACATCGACCTGCATGGATGCGTGACCCCGCCCTACACGTACTGGTGGTTCCGCTCCGTTAAATTGCTTTGTAGGTGCATATACCAGTATGACCAAATATGAGTACATACATACATATATAATGATTACGCGGTTAATGAAGATAAATAATTACAGTAGTTGATAAGGTGAAAAATATATTTATACAACTTAAATTTTTAAAAATAATATGACCTATCAAGGCATATTGGAAATAATATGATGTTTAACCTGTCAAAGCATATTTCATTTTTAGAAAACGTATAAAAATTTGAACGCAGCGGGACTCGAACCCGCGTCTCTTGGAAAGTCCAAGCGCTCTGATCATTAAGCCATGCGTTCTACATCCGGCTATGTCGAAATTCTTATACACTTGTTCCAACTTATTTATGTTGTTAGCATCTCTGTAGAGAGATTTTTACAAATTTCAGCTAATCAAAGATTATTTCAAAGAACAATCATTTGACAAGAGAGAATGCTATTTATTAAATATTTTTGAAGTTTTAAAGTGTTAATCCCACACTTAGGAAACGAAAAAGATATTTAGAACACTTTAAAATTTCAAAAATATATTTTATTTGTCAAGATCATTGTGATTTGAACTAATATTTATAGATAGATAGATAAATTCTTTATTGCACACACACAAAAAAAAAAGAAAACAAGTATAAAGGAACATACAAAACACAAATTTGCAGCATGCAAAGGCGTCTCTTACAGGTAACCTTAGACGTAGACACTTAATATATAGGATACATTGAGGTGCAAAAAAAAAAAAAAACAACCAAATAAGGAAAAAAAAAAAAAGTAAAGAATAAAAATAAATATGAACTAATATTATAAATAAGAACTAATATTTATAGTATTAAATAGTTCGCTAACTAATTGTTTTAACATCTATCATACTTCGCCTGCATTGTCTATAACACGATACTACTGCCCATAATAAGCTAAAAGTTCTCATGTAGTCTTTGTGGAGTGTAGGAGAATACGGGAATAAAGAGATATTAGGATTTTAGATTTAAATAATAATAAACGTGTACACTCCTTTCGTTTTTAGGTCATCGATTTCGTAGCGCAGCTGAAATTCAGTTTCAGAAAATGCATGCAATATACTTGCATAAAAGTTGCCAAATTTTAAATTTTTAACACCGTTTGGATGCAACTGTTTAAAATACAACACTAGTTTTTGCCCGCAACTTTGGTTTCGTAAATTTTAATTATATAGTTATATATTTCAATATTGCAATGAGTGAGTAATGTGTAATTTATAATAAATGTACCTATTAAAAAGTATAAAAGCAAACTTTAATTCATCGTATAAAAAAATCTTATCTATTCGCTTTTTACTTATGGTAGTAACCATCACATTTTATGTTATTGAAACGAATTTTTTAAATTTTTAATCGTTGTGATTTTAAAATTAGAGTAACAAAAAGCGACACTAAAAAGAGACAAATACATACACCTGCAGGAAAGAGTGAGAGTATAACATTTATGTAATGTCTTAGGGATAATGGAGGTATTAATGTAAAAAGTTGGTTTAACTTATATAAAATGGAAAATTATTACGAATAACTCAAAAACTACTGGTCCGATCTATCTGGGATCTAAATGGAAAAGAATCATTAAAATTGGTTCATCCAATAAAAGATTATGCGGTAACACACTTAAAAAATTATATTAGAACCAAGTCTAAAAAGGGAAGGGCCCTTTTTAAACTCGATTAAAAACTTTAATGTTAGTATAATTTATATATTTCTCGCTTTTATGAAACGCGAATATCACTTCCTTTGTAAAGCGACAACCATTTCTGCAAAATCTTATAAAGCCAAGGTATTTTTTTTTTATACTAAGCCGAGGCTTTTAATGAAATATTTCTTTCAACAGCAAAATTAAAATTGCTCCGTCGCTATTTTTGCTTAAATAAGAGCATTTTTCTTTTAAAACAAAATGCATAAAAATATATAATAGTTAACCATCGTAGCATATTGAGAGAGCGATTGTAAATACGATCGGTTGTGGATTCGATTCCCAGTCAAGGCAATGATTATTTAAATTATTTTCAATTTTCCGTTCTAGTAAGATAAAGCGTGTCGTTTTGCCACCTAAGAAATATTCTTTAAACTGAGCACAAAATATTGAACGGAGTGTCTTAGCACTATGTCTCTACCAGTGGCGGAGGGTGAAAATTATAGTTAGGCAAGCCGGTAAGTTTAGAGAAGCCTATGCATTTTTAGAGAAGCCGGTAATTTTTAGACAAGCCGGTATATTTAATATCACTATGGAATTTTATCGATGACTTTTTTTTTATCTTAAAATTTTCCAATTCAATTCCTGGTGATCTTTTTTTTTACCTTTCGTGTTCACATGAAATCAGAAAAGAAATTAAAATTATTTAATGTAAAAAATAAAAAATATAAGCTTTACATCTTTCTTCGCGTAGCAGGTAGCAGTTTAAGAAAACCTCCAACACTCTCCGTTCCCCATTTTTCATATTGAGTGGCGGAACTCAACGCCACGCTTTATTGTTGATATTGTCTTACCAGCACGGAGAGATGAATTTATTTAAACTTGTATCCTCGTTGGTGTGTTAACAACGCGTTGGCTATCAACGTATATGTCACTTTATGCATAATCATGTCAAACCACGGTAGTGTGTGTAATATTTATTTTATTAATCCTTACTAATATTATAAATGCGAAAGTAACTCTGTCTGTCTGTCTGTCTGTTACGCTTTCACGGCTAAACCACTGAACCGATTTTAATAAAATTCGGTATGAAGATAGAACTGAACTTGGGAAAGGACATAGGGTATTTTTTATTGCGAAAAAAATAGTAGAAGGGGTTGAAATAGAGGATGAAAGTTTGTATGCAAGTTCCTTATTGTCAAACATAAAATCATGTAAGATTATTTAACTGTTTACAACTTTCACACCAAAACCACTTAACCATTTTTGACAAATAGTCTAGACCTTGGGAAAGACTATAGTCTACTCCTTACCATGTCGCGTGATATAACAGAATTCCACGCGGGCGAAGCCGCGGGTGAAAAGCTAGTTTAATATATTTTTCATACATTATTTTATTAAGATAATATTATGCACTCCTCCGCTATATATACTGCCAAGTTTCATGCTCCTCCGCCCCCGTCTTCTTTGTAAAAAGGGGTAAAAAGTTTTTACTTCACGTATTAATATAAAGATACAATCATTACCCCGCATTAAAATCGAACCTACAACCAATCATAACCACTGCACCAATATAGTCTCACAGAATAAACATTATTAACATATAAAACTTTATTTTCTGACATATTAATGCGTATAAACCAACATTTGCACTCACAAAGACACTGCAACAGATGCATCTCGTGTCCCCCCGGGGACTCCCCGTTCTGAGTCTCTTTACGTGTATCTGTCATTTGCGGGTGTAAGTGAAATGGTACTTAATATATAAATAATATATATTTTTGTTTTACTTAAGTTGCTTGTTTTATAAATCATTTATTATTATTTTCCTATACTTTTATTAAAAAACGCTTGCGTTACTTAGTGATTGATAGACAACATACAGACGAAACTATTGGCTATAAAGTTGAAGTTTGCCATGTAGGCTTGCTCTTTTGACAAACTTTCTCGAAATGCCTACGAAAACAGAAAAAAACGGCATTTTAAATTTTATAGTCCACTCAAACAAGGTCTAAAAGAATATTTACATTATTTTAGAAAGCCTTGAGTTTCGCCACTCGACACGTAATGTCTCAATTTTTATAAGCCGGTGAGTGGAGTGTTTTGACACTGGGTTCTCTTGACGCAAATAGAAGCCTGAAACTGAAGAAAAAAATGTTTATTATATTTATTTTACTGTAATATTTTTGTTTGAAGCCATAGAAAGCTTAGTTTAGAAACTGTTCGTTAAATTTTAATTCCTTTTACAATTAGCGCAATATTCTGGCACTCAACTCGGCTTCGATTTCTGCTGGTACTTAGATAATGACTCCGTTTCTCCTATCTATCATCAGACTAACTTTCTTCTACCTAGTTTATAAAAAAAAGTTAATAACAAAACAATTTATTCATTACACGATTTCATCCCCTATCTCTTTGTAGGGGGTCCAGGTTCTAATTACTTCGACCCCTCGCCACCGAATATTGACTTTTAAATCAGTACCGGGGGTGGTTATGAGGGAATTAGACGCTCAATTTGATTGTATACGTTATGTTCCCGCTGCGATAATCCTATGAATATTTTGTTGACGCTTTTTTTTAATATTGGTCCAACATTTAGGTGTAATTGGCTTGTAATGTATGTTTACTTATTTATTAAAAACAGAACATGAAATATTTAATATATAGTTTTTGTATGTTGATAGGATATATTTATATTTAGATAAGTAACAAAAGGCAACTACTGGACTCTCTTAGAGAACATAGACACTAAGCTCTCTAGACTTATAAACCATGTTTAAAAACAACGAATCATATGAGATATTTGAATGAGAATATTCTGGATTTCTTAAAATTATTTCGTATACTTCTAATAATAGTATAAATTCTTTTTTCAATTTAAATATTCAGTTAAATTTAAAACGTATTCTAGAATACACATTGATCAAATACTTATCCTAATATATGGCATTATTAAGGCTTCGCATCCATAACGTCTGTTTTAAGTCCAAGTTACCGAAGAATACACCTATCAGTAAATAAAGCTTTCCATAATATATTAATTACTCAGTAAAATAATTACCTAATTGGCTCCCAAGTAAAAAAAATAAGAAAAAAAAATACAAAGATTTATACTAAACTAAGACTAACAAATCGTTCGATTACAACAGGAAATTGTAGCAAGGTAGAGTAATGGTCACGACGTCATCTGGGAATCGAACTGACCCCACCTAATAACCACTGATCCGCAATACGCTGTTACTCCGAATTGCTAAGTAATAGCATATTGCGATAAGCCTAGGGGCGTAGAACGTGGGTTGTTCGTGTTTTAGATATTTTTGTACAATAAATCTAATTTTATTATTAAAATACGTTTTAATATGTATAATATTATAGAATGGATCTGGATGGACGAGTTTCTTTTCTCTGTATATATCTATAACTATACAATTATCCACCAGTCATGACTAATTTAGATTACAAGTATGAGGAGCTTCGTATGCAAATTCAAACGCAGCAGAATTTGTTATCAAAAAACTTCTCTAGTGTTAATCCAATCCAATATGAGCAAATGATATTTTAATGCTCACGTGTGAAAATTATAAGGGTAATATGCCACCTACAGTACTTACCTATTGTTTATATTTAGCAATTATGACACTGGTCAAGAGCAAGTCGGAATTGCGTACCGAGGGTTCTTAAACAGAACATAAACGGCCGTATCTTTTAATTATGTCGACTTAGCAATTTAAATTTTTCCTCTACTCTAAGAACAAACTGCAAACCTGAGTATTTGATAGAAATTTCAGCTGAATATTTTCAGATATTCCTGAGAAAAAGAGTTTTGACCGACAGACATACAGACGAATAACAAAATGATCCTAGGCTAATTTTTTATTTCTCCAGTCTTATAGATTTTGTCCAATAAAATGCGTCGTCAAGTTCCACTAACCAGCAATTACTTCCAAAATGACTAGGAATCGAATAGCATCTTAACACTATGCTATTTGTAGAATCTAAGAAATCCCAAAAAACGAAACAAAAAAAAACATATAAAAAAATCAACACAAAGAAAAACTCAAAAACTACTTGTCAGATCTTAAATAAATTTACACTGGACTATATCAGAAGCATTAACTATCATATAAGGAAAGATTCATCAAAATTGGTTCACTCAGTAGAAACTTGTACAATAACGCTCGCTCCAGTCTGTTTCAAAGGTATCATTGCCAATAATAAAGAATTGTAAACCATTGTCGAATATAAAAAAAAAATAGTCCCGCTGAGTTTCTTGCGCCGGTTCTTCTCAGGTCTGAGGCATTAAATTTTGTGAACCAGTGGTAAATTATTTGATGTTCAAAAAATGAAGCTTGTAACTTCTTATTTTGAATAAAATTATTTGACTTTGACTTTGACTTTGACTTTAACACACAAAAAAATAGATAACTCTAGAAGTCGGTTAAAACCATAGTAAAATATCAAGTCAGTATCACAAAGGTATTACGTTTATAACTTTAATGTGTGCCTTGATCCTCAATACTGCGAATTGCGTGCTATAACGCTAAATCAGACTAAGCGTAGGGGACTCTTATAGAGAAAAGTGTTTATGGCACATTTTGGAAGCAGATCGACTTTTTATGAACATTGCCTGTAGGCGATTACGTGTACTGTACTGTGTACATTATACAGTATGTTTTAGTTGTAAATGATTATTGATGTATGGTGATGTATTTTTAAGTTAATATATTTTATGCTATTTTTCATTGATTATTTGGATTTAAATGTTTTAATAAGTAGGTCCACCATTTATGTTCCGCATTACATGATAGTTAGAGAGAGCCTAGTGTCAAAAGTCTTTGTTCTCCATTTAATTCCAAAATTCGAAATTTTAAACTGACACTTCATGTCACTTTGTTGTAAATATAATCATTAAGCAGTGCTTTAACAAGCCCCTCCTCTATCTGGTATTGACATATTTTGGAAGGTAGATCTCTGTCTACCCAGATTCTAGTAAGTATCTAGTAGTAAGTGGAGAGACTTAATACTACTGTTAGAATTAACTCACGTCCATCTTCAATTTCCGCCAATAGAGGATATAGGTTATTTTTACACCTTCTTCTTAAAACAATGCTTAGCGGGTAAAAGCGTGAAGCTGCAGAAATAATCTCTACCACTAGGTAGAGAAATTAGTGTCAAGGCACTTTGTTATCTGCTTTCAGCCCGAGTTCTGGATATTATTATTATACGTATTAAGTGATGGAGCTCAATGCTGTTTTTTTGTCTAAGAAATATTATACACAAAATGTATATATATACATGAAATGCTTTTAAAATATTTTTCCTAAAGTTTTATCACGTTTTTGTAACAATAATAAATAAAAATGAAAAGCAGAAGTATTAAAGTAAGAAATTAAATAAAAATAAATAGAAATATAAATCGAATCATAACTATTAGAAATTTAGTTAAGTAGAATTTATGTAGGTAAGAAAAATGAAACATCCTGTGTCTATATACATTGTATGCAATAAAAAAAAACAATAATAATAAAATTAATATAAAAAAAATATCTGGTTATGTTAGAGTGTCAGTGGGTCATAAATAGAAAAAAATCTATAAACTACTTCCATCTAGAAGTATTTCAAAACAGAAAACTATCCATAAAATATATATAAAAAAATATAGGCTGTAAACAATATAACAATCAGCTAATGCCATAACAGACATCACCTGTCAATCGATACGTAACGTGGGCGCGGCTCCAGGTGCAAATTTGATTTCATTTAACAACCCCTTTTTAATATTCAATATCTATAAAGAACGTGATATGTAATTTATATTACTTTAAAAATTAAGAGGTCATCGTGGTGCAGTGGGATAGCGTCTAGCTGTTAACGCAATTTTTGGGTTCGATTCGCGCTAGTAAGAAAGATTATATTTATTTAATTCCATTTCTTCGCTGTGTTAACATAAAGTAGGGTATTGATTTCCGCTATTCAATATAGTAGAAAATTCGAGGACAGAGTGTCTTGACGTAGTACTCTTTGGCTACCTATCTATGCGGGAAAAAGCACAATGAAACTGAAAACTGCACAAAAGAAACTACGATACTGCATTACCATTAGTTTAATTTTAAGTTATTTTCGAATCGGAATCGGACTGGAACTGGACTGGACAGCCCGATTCCAGTTCCAGATTCGAGAAAACACCGAATACGGTACTCTGTTTCATGTCTTTGCCCGCATAGTAAGTAAATCAGTAAAAACCTACACGTGTCAAAATACTTCGTTCGTCATTTTCCCCCTTAAATGTAAGGATTGCATATTGAGGATTAGGAATCGATGCCGCAGACTGTGAAGTTAAAACAGATTCACGCTTTATCCCTCGCGGGATAATCAGTGAGAACCTAATGTCAATACACTTTTCACCTGAAATCGGGACTTTTGCGTATAAAGTTACGGAACTCAACGCCTTGCTTAGTCTTACCAGAGCGGAGAAATAAAAATAATTTTGAATATAATTATTCCTCCGAGCGGGAATCAAACCCATAACAGCTAACAGTCAACTCGATTGAGTTTACAGTCCCAATGCGCCACGATTGCATCTAGTAATATTTTCATAGTAAAATTACAACTTTACCATATTCATTATATAATAATAAAATTATAATATAAGCAAGCATTACACGTTTAGGTTGACCGTCCACCGTCGACGGTCGACCGTAAGTTATTGGGCTAATAAATCTTAATGTCGCCGCGGGAACGCTAATGCCCCTAATGGAAGGGATGTGCTTTGTCGATGTATTTACTTATATATGATTATTATCTAAAATTATGTTAATACTGCAATGTTAAAATCTATAGTCATTATTTTAGAGAGAATTATGGTAACTAGTGTCCCTGTTGACGCGTTAGCAACGCGTTGTCTGTAGTAATGTATGTGTCACTTTGTATAAACATGGATGTCAAACTAAGGTAGTGTGTTTAACATTTATTTTGTTAATTTAATATATTTTTTATGCATTATTTCAAAAAAATATTAACATTCATCTCTTCTTTTCTATATAAACTATAAGTGTGCCAAGTTTCATGCTCCTATGTCGGCGTTATTTTCGTAAATAGGGGTACAAAGTTTTGCCTTACGTATTAATATATAGATAATACGGTGTTTTACTCATATAGAAGTCAAAAAGCGATAGTATTCTTTATTTTTTCCAAAAAAGTTTTTCAAAAAAGTCTAGTGACAAATCACTATATTCTCCGTCAAATTTAGAGAAATATTTGATTGGTGGCAAAATATAACTTTATTCATGTATAAACATTATGTTATGAACTAAATAATTATTGTTACATCATAGCTAAATTATGCTTAATCTTTATAAATTGTATTATTGTGTTATTTTGATGTAAAAATTATAATTAATATACGAGGAAGGTTCTATCTAAATACGTTTAGTACTTTTTACGTAAAGTAACAAAGATCCATTCTCACAAACTTTCACATATACAATATATATATATATATATATATATATATATATATATATATATATATATTTTTTTTTTATATATATATATATATATATATATATATATATATATATATATATATATATATATATTTTTAACTTCACGCTGTATCCCGCATATAGCGGGGTAGGCAGAGGGAACCAGAGAACCTCGTGTTAAGACACTCCATTCTCTTTCAACATTTCTATTCCCCACTTTCCGCCAAATTGAGGCATTGCGTGTTGAGTGGCGGAACTCGACGCCGCGCTTTGCCTTGTTACCAAACCCAAGAAATGAAAATACTAAATTTTACATTTCCTGGAGTGGGAATCGAACCCACAACCTGTCGCGTTTACAGTCGCACGCTTGTGCCTCTGCGCTACGACGACACGACGACACAACGACGACACGACGACGTAACATATACAATATTAGTACAATAAATGCTAAATTTGATTCAAAAATCATTGGCTCAATTTCAAACGACGCGATACCAATATTTAAATACAAACTAAACGAAAATAGTAACAAATCGTAGTGATGTAATTAAAAAGAGACTCGATTAAATATTAAAGTGACAAGAGTGGAAAATACTGTCTTTTTAGTGTAACAGCCGCTCGTCTCTACTGGTAATGCATCCGCTGACGCACTTGCGTTAAAAAACCAGGAATAATATATGATAGAGAAACATTTCTCTTGTACTTGTTCCGATGTGTGACATCTGTTGACTTTATTTTGTGTTTAAATTCGCTTTAGTTTAGTTTTGATTGTTTATCTTTAATGAGTGGTGTGTAATGGAGTAAAAAATTTTTAGTTTTTATATTTTTGTATTGATGATATTGTTATGTGATGGTGGAATTATTACATTTAGTTTCTATGTTGTTATTTTGACGTTAACTATTAAAATTTTCTAATTTAAAAGGTACTGCGTCTTCATATATATTTTAACCTATTACTAGCTGCACACAAATATTTTGTTGCACTTAGAAATGGTAAATATATTTTATATTAAATTAAACTATAACTAGATTATTATATTTCGGTAAAATTATATAAAACCTTTTTAAATTGTTATCTTTGTTATTCCAATGTACTTATAAGATATATTACTGTAAAATTCAATCGAAATCCGTAAATTTTTCATGACTAACAAATGTCCATCTTCCCAAAATTTTCACATTTACATTATTGGAGTTTTTAAGATTTAAGTTATCGATTTATTAATAGTGAATAATAAGAGTCAAAGATATTTTTGTATAAAGAAATTAAATTAAAATACATTAAATACAATTTTTTGGCACTTAACCCTGTATATATTCGAAAAAAAAAAATTTAAAATTTTGAGTGGCAAGTTGAGCTCCTTGTCTTGAAGCTACATACATATATTCCTACTTCCGCCTTGCTTTGCCGAAAAATGCGTGAATTAGTAACAAAATCATACATAACAAATTATTGTACGTGTTTTTTTTTTGTATTTAAGCTATGTATAAATATTATTTTACAATATCCAATTTATATATTTTTTAATTTTTATTTATCTCATTCGTTATCGATAGCCTTAGTGTCACATCACTACGCTATACATCTTTTTAATAATGAAAGGATTTAGTAAACAAAGTGCGTACCTATCACGAGCGAGGGGAGCGGCGACATTTTTTATTTATTTTTATTTGATACCAGAACACTTGCAGCTTTTAAATGAATATGTTATTAGCTATTTTTTTATTTTATTCCACTCAATACATAATGGTGAAAAGAATGAACTAGAAATAATAACATTTTAATAACGACAAGTGTTTTATCATCATGGTTTATTCGATGCTATACAAGCAGGTTAGACAGAGAGAACTTCGTCAAGACACTCCGTTTTCCTCTTTACGTCTGAATTCGAGACATTCCATTTAAAATATATAGGAGTACAAATAAGTTTCCGCCGTTTTATATAGTACGAAATTAATGATATCATACGATTATATTGTTCTTAAATGATTAATCTTATTTTTACGCCGGTTATTGACTGCAAATTGTATCGTAAACTTCGTATCGTGACGTCTGTTTCAAAACGGCAAAAGCTTATTTGTTCCCCTAATACAAGTATATTTCGGCTGTAAAGCTTTTGACCCTTAAAGAGTCCAAAGTTATTATTGTTATAGTAAATACTCATTTGGATTATTATGGCATAGTTAAAATTAATAAACAAACGGTTTGATAACAAGGCAAAGCGCGGCGTTGAGTTCCGCCACTCAGCACGCAATGCCTCAATTCGGCGGAAAGTGGGGAACGGAGTGTCTTAACACTAGGTTCCCTCTGCCTACCCTGCTATATGCGGGATACAGCGTGAAGCTATGTACGTATGTAAAATTTATAAAGTGAATAACGTATATTTTAATATTCAGAAATACATTTCAGACAATCTGACGTTTCGTTACCTTGCATATAATTATAATAACAACTGACAGATAAGTGCCACCTCATTCTACTTACCTGTGACCACGGGCTAAATAAAGACTTTGAAATGTCGGATTTTTTAAAATATATTTTCGAATATCAAAATATACGCGATAGATAGTAATATTTATAGTAATAATGCCTGAAAATATAAGATTTTTTTATTTTTTTATACCTATTTTCTTTTTCGAAAATCATTATATTGATACGTGAAAGAAACAGTGCAATGTTTTTTAGAAAATTTTGCGGAAATAAGAGTATGAAATTTGGCATACTGAAAATTTCTATAGAGAAAATGTCAAGAAAACCAATATTTTATAAAATAATTTATTATTTATATGAAATAATCATGACACACACTACCATATGCTTGAAATATACTTCTGTAAAAAAATACGTTGCTAAGACAACGCATATTTTACGGTACTATTTTTCCACTTCCTCAGACTCAAATATTTTTACGGAAAATTTCATTTCAAGTCAAATTATCATATGTGTGGTCTAAAAAAGCATTACAGTATATGGGAATATGACTTAGTTTCGATTTAAAACTTACAAATATTAGAAAATGTATATGTATTACAAACAGATGAGAGTTTACTGTGGCGTTTTGCACTTCGCTTTCTCTGACTACCACGAAAAGAAAAAACCGTGAAGGTAACAAAAATATCAAGAAATATAATGAATATAACTATTTTAGCTAACTTCTAAGGAAAGGAGGATCTCAATTCAACTGTTTTTTCTTTATGTGTCTGCATAACTTTTTACTGGATGAAAAAATTTTGATGATTATTTTTTTTATATTATATCTATATCTAGTGCTTTGACATCCCATTTAAATTAAGTCAAGATATGAGTGGTTTTTGAGTTATTCGTAATAATTCTACTCTATTAGTGCATTTTATTTGAAACATCCTCGTTTTTTAGTCAGATAATTATATCTGGAGTGTAAGCGGAAAATGGAACACGGAGTGTTTTAACACTAGTTTCTCTTTCACCTGCTAAGTGAGATAAAGTGTAAAGCTACTTTTTATTTGAAACATTAAATGTGTATAGATTCTTTATTGCTTTATCGCTGTATCCCGTATATAGCAGGGTAGGCAGAGGAAACCTAAGAACCTAGTGTTAAGACACTTCGTTCTCTATCAACAACTCCGTTCCCCACTTTCCCCAGATTGATACATTGCGTGCGGAACTCAACGTCACGCTTTGCCTTGTTACCAGATCCAGGAAATGTAACTAAACATTATTTAAGATTTCATTTCCTGGGGTGAGAATCGAACCCACAACCTGTCGCCTTTACAGTTCCACGCTTGTGCCTCTGCGCCACGACAGGCGTCATTTAGTTTTAGTTATTCCCATAATAAAAAGTATTTCTTATAAGTCGGAACAATCTATGCTAAGATCATAAAGTGCAAACAGTCCCATTTCACACGCCGCGCCGCGCTCGCCGTAAACACAACGTTTGTACTTTTACTGACTCGCTAAAACGATCGATGTGGAGCAAAAACTATTTTTTACTTTTTTAATATCAAAATAGCTCAAAAAGTACAGAAATTTTGAGTTTTTTTTGTACGTTTTTCTCTTGTTATGAGTTCGAAGTATATTATTTTGTTATTATTTTCTTTTGTCATCTTTGTTTAATTTTTGTTTTATTGATAAAGGATGATAAACGAGCAGAAGTTCCACCTGAGTGTAAGTGGTTACCTTCGCCCATAGACAACAACACCAGTGTGCAGCGGCAGTGTGTCATTGGAACCACCACATTCTGAGGAAAGGATAGGGAAAACCTAGCTTACATGCCATCGAACCGGAACACATCATTAGATAAAATATAAAATATTTAATGCAATAATAGATGCCTTAATAATATTTTAAGTGCAAAAGTTTGTGAGCTTAAATGGATGAATGTTTGTGTCTATTTCATACAATAATTACAGAATAGATTCAGATTAAACTTTATAGTACGTAACATAGCTTTTTTTTTTTTTTTTTTTGTTTCGGGTATTCAAAAGTGTTTGAGATTACACTTTTGGTAAAATGGGTTTCCGTGCGCCTGGACACAAAAACACCCCAAGCATGTTAGTTGGTGGGTGGC
>JAKGSA010000599.1:122364-133606 GCA_033558755.1 Philaethria dido
TGGTTACCTTCGCCCATGAACATCTACAACACAAGAGATGTACTAGGTGCGTTGCCAACCTAGAGGATACAGATAGAAAGGGAGGACAATGTAGTAGTCCGCTATCGGAACCACCACATTTTGGGGAAAGGATGGGTGGGAAAGGGGAAACCTGGCTTACATGCCATCGAACCGGAACACATCATAAGATATTTGGCGGTTCGTCTTTGACATGATAGTGGTCGCGAGCCAGACGGAGGACGAACCTCCTACCACCAAATCTATGCGCTGTTTTCACCAAAACAGCGCATAGGTTGCAATTTATAAAGATTTTGTGTAATTTGGCCATAAAGATAGGGTCTAATTACACTAGATAATAAGATATATTATTAGGTATATATAATAATTCAATATTACTTATATTATAGAACTTCCTGTCTTTTTTTAGATATTATGTGGTAGGTAGCGGAACTCAACGCCGCGCTTTCAAAATATATGTAATTTTATAAGACACTCCGTTCTCCAATGTCCAAAATTCTATACATTTCGTGTTAGTGCAAAACTCAACGTCACGTTTTGTCTTACCAGAGCGTGGAGATGAAAATGATTCAAACGCTATCCGCATTTACAAATGGGAATCGAATCCACAACCAATCGCATTTACAATCAATTAGACATAAATTATTTTAAAAATTTAATTATATAAATAATATTAGCTGTTATTCGGAATCAGAGCTAGTTGATATTTTTTTAGACACATGTTTTTAAGTGAAATGGGGTTTTTAATATAAAAAACCCATATTTCTACTTAAAAAACATCAAACTCAGGCTTAAACATTAACATAATAAAAAAAAAACATGAAAAAGCACAAACTCAGCAAACACCAGTCCACATTACACCTCAGTCCTTAAAAAAGTAGCCACAAAGAGTCTACTGGCACTATAAAAATAAATAATAACTATACAAGAATCTCACAGTTTGGCGCGAAGTAGTCTCTAGATAGACCTACGTTGCATTGGACGTATCGCCTCATATCGCTATTAATCATTTTTTTTTATTTTTTATTTTTTAACTTCACGTTGTATTCCGCATATAGCAGGGTAGGTAATGGAAACCTGAGAACTTAGTGTTAAGACACTCCGTTCTCTTACAACAATTCCGTTCCCCACTTTCCACCGAATTGAGGCATTGCGAGCCGAATGGCGGAACTTAACGCCGCACTTCACCTTGCTAATGTCAAATATATAACTAATTTCCAAAAAAGAGGATGTTATCAATTCGACTGCTTTTTCTTATGTGTACACACACATAACTTTATAATGGGTGAACCAATTTTGATGATTCTTTGTTTATGTGATAGCTAGTACTTGTGATAAGTAGTTAAGATATAACGAGTAGTTTTCGAGTTATTCGTAATAATTTTACTTTTTGGTGCATTTTAGTTTAAGTCGATTTTCTTTTTTGGTAAAATCAAAATTCTTTAATACATTGCTTGATATTTTTGTTAGCTTCACATTTTTTCTATGCGTGGTAGTTAGAGAAAACGAAGTGCAAAACGCTACGATAAAAAGATCCTAAAACCACGCTTTTATAAAAAAAAAGAAATAAATTACAGTAAAAAAAAATCTAAAAACAAACTTTTGGTCAATTTTTCACAAAAGTGTGTCTTTTAGCTTTTTAAGCTATTATTCTTCTAATTTGAATTATTTTACAACGCTAAATCAACTAAAAAACAGTCAACTGTTATGCTTAGGAAAGGAAAAACCGCTAAGCCAAGAGGCGCGGGTTCGAGTCCCGCTGCGTTCAAATTTTTATACGTTTTTTAAAAATGTTTTTCGTATCCTAAGTGTATGATAAACACTTTAAAACTATCAAAAACTGGTATACTTATTTATCACACAATATTATTTAATATAATATTATTACATTAACTCAATTAAGGCTATATTTAGTGTTACACCGGCTTTATAAATCCATCGCCCAAGATTCACCTGTGTGGCAAGTTTTGAATACGACGTAATAGACAAAAGCTACTGTTTCACATACCTTAATTATTTCCTACGGTGTGAATGACTACTAAATGTTTTGATTCATCCTACCTTTGTAGGTTAATTGGTATATAAAATATATTTTTTCTATAGTTATTTTATACGCCTGTCGTGCGTCTGTAAACACGATAGGCTGTGGGTTCGATTCCCACTCCAGGAAATGGAATTTTTCATTTCCTGGGTTTGGTAACAAGGCAAAGCGCGGAGTTGAGTTCCGCCACTCAGCACGCAATGCCTCAATTCGGTGGAAAGTGGGGAACGGAGTGACTTAACACTAAGTTCCCTCTGCCTACCCTGCTATATACGAGATACAGCGTGAAGCGATGTATGTATGTTATTTTATATCTACATGCGCTTCCGGGATGTAGCAGAGTTGGCAGAGAGAAAGTAATAAAACACTCCGTCCTCTACCTTTGTCCCATTAAAAGAAATTCTGAATATCAAGACACTGCATTTACCGTTTTTTGCCCATTGAAAGGCTAAAAGAAACTAACAGAAAATTAAATTTATCTAAATATAAATAATCCCTCAAGTAAGAACCGAACTCAAGACCATCTTTATATTATATCAGCTGTATACTTAGGGGCATTAGAGGCCATTGTGGCGTAGTGGTACAGTGTCCGACTGTTAACACAAGTGAATCTGGGTTCCACTCGCGCAATTATTATAATTATTTTTATTCACCCGCTCTGATAAGACGAACCCTGGCGGAACTCACCGCATTTCACCTACTTTTTTTATTTTCAGTGAATAGAGAAAAGCGTAGTGTCTTAACACTAAGTCCTTTCTAACTACCCTGACATATGGGTAAGAGCATGAAGCTATTGGTTTAACGGTTTCTTGACGAGATATGACTTAAGAATATGACTCTACGAGTATAGTCATATAATCTATTACGTCATGTTTATAGATGTACTTGGGTAGTGTTGATGTGTTTGTTCCGGTTGGTGATATTACGTGAAGTTCATAGTTTATGTACTCGCTTAGTCACTAACTAAGCGAGTAAAATATAGAGAAGAGAGAAGAAACACTAAGTCTTCGTTACACAGTGTAGGTAGAGAGAACTTGGTGAAAGAGACGTTTAGATAATTATAGGCGGAAGTTAACGCCGCAATTCCAACTAAAGAAATTTACAGTAATATTAAGAAATTATTTATTATATACATGTATGTATATGTATGTTTAAGTCTTATAGCAATGTTTGTTCAACTTCACACTTTTTGTCGCATAGCATGATAGTCAAAGAGAGCTTAGTGTTATTTTACTCCGTTCTCCAATTATCCATATTAATTCAATACAAGGTCCGTAATATTTACAAAATATATTTTCAATTACAGATTTTATCCCGTGTAGGGAAGGAAGAGAGGAGCTAGTGTCAACTCAGCTCTCTGCTTTCCGTAGAATTTCTAAACATTATGTTTTTAGTGGTGTAACTCAAGAAGAAAGGAAAATAATTTAAATATAATTGTTCCTTGACTGAAAATCGAACCCACAAGCAATCACGTTTACAGTCAAACACTAGCCTACACTACAATGACCTTAATGTCTTTTTTTTTTTTTTATTGATAACGGACGGCAAACGAGTAGAAGGACCACCTGATGGTAAGTGGTTACCTTCGCCCATAGACATCTATAACACCAGAGATGTTGTAGATGCGTTGCCAACCTAGAGGATACTGATGGAAGGGGGGACAATGTAGTAGTCCACTATCAGAACCACCACATTTTGAGGAAAGGATGGGTGGGAAAGGGGAAGGTGTCTTTACATATTTATTATATTTCCATATTTTTTACAAAACATTGTATTTGCAAACAGCAAGTAGGTGGCTAAAGTATTTGTTCCATTAATACGGTGCGGGCCTCAGCAAATATCTCAACATGGGAACTTGTAACACTAATGCATTGGTTTCTGAGAACTTTTGATACAGGTTACACACAGAAATGACATTTCACACCAGATCACGCTACCTTAGTGACTTTTTGTAATAGAATAACTCTAAAATTTAAATAATTACGAATAACTCAAAAACCACTCGTCTCATCTTGATTAAATTTAAATGGGACCATATTACAAGCACTAGTTATCGTATAAAAAAACATCAAAATTTGTTTACTCAATAAAAAGTTAACTAACATAAAGAAATACAGTTGAGTTGAAAATCTCCTCTCTTTTTCAAATCGTGTAAAAATGTATTAAATTTTTATATTAATAAATCTTTCACTAATTTTACAACGTCACGCTTTTCGAAACAGCATAGTTAAAGAGAAACTAGTTTGAAGACTTTACGTTTTCCGTTTTCCGCCGGAAATCGAGACATCGCATGTTGAAACCTGATACTCAACGCTACCTTTTGTTTTACCAGAGCATGAATGAAAATAATTGAAATAAGTATAATTATTATTATGCCTATCGTGGCGCAGAGGTAAAAGCGTGCAACTGTAAGCGCGATATGTTGTGGGTTCGATTCCCACTCCACAAATTGTAAAAGTTAAGTATTTTTTATTTCCTGAGTCTGGTAACAAGGCAAATTCCGCCACTTAGCACGTAATGCCTCAATTCGGCGGAAAGTCGGGAACGGAGTGTCTTAACACTTGGTTTTCAGGTTCCCTCTGCCTACCCTGCTTGATGTGGGATAAAGCGTGAAGCTAAAAAAAAAAATAATAATCATTATCCTGAGCGGGAATCGAATCCACAACCAAACGATAGCCTCGTTCATATCATTTTTTACTATTTCATAGAGAATAAATAAGTAAAACCAATGTATTTAGCTTAAATATGTAATAATCTATTCAGCGTTAATACGTATGTTAATAAGTATTTACAGTCGAGTAATGAGCGGTAGCTTTACCAATAGAACGATGATCGGTCAACACACCGCCGATACTTAGCGGCGAAGCGTTGAATCGTCACCTTTTACGATTATTTAAATTATGTTTATTTATTATATGTTATTTTTAATATATGTAGTTCTTACTCTTTATGTTTTCAAATCTCTAAAATATGTTTGGAAATTTACGCCATTATGGCTCTGATAGTATTGGGTTTGATTTCCGGTGTAGATATGATGGATGTTGCTTATGGCTTCTCTATGCTTATGGTCATCTTCTTGAATTTATATACACAACAAGCATAAGGTTGTTTATCGTTTCTAACTAATGAAAATATCAAAAATAATACAAAACAAAATTTTATTTGATCAAAAAGTTCAGACCATATATCTCTAGTGTTTCCTCACTTCATCGGAATAGTAGAATATGGTAGTCAGAGAGAAACTCGCATACTCGTACACTCTCTTCGCTATTCATCTATAGTGTTATAACAGTTATAAAAAGAATATTTGCATTATTATAGTGGCTAGCAATATAAAACTCTTTTACCAATATTTTTAATACATTGCAATATTTCAAACATTTTATGTGTTTGAAATTTTTAAAAATATTTCTACCAATAATCTATCTAATATACAATGTCAAAAGTAGACAAACTCCTTGTATCAGTAAAGAAGCTGCCGATTCGATGCAGCGTTAACGGAACACAAATATTAGTGAGCGCACGACACAAATTAAGACTAATTCCTAACGCAAAGTATGGTTTAGCTTGAAACTAAATGCTTCTACAAAGCTACTATTAACAGCTTACAGATTATTACATACGTCACATAATTCGACAATTTACGATCGTTTTTTTTTTTTTTTTTTTTAAGGATAACGGATGGCAAACGAGCAGAAGGACCACCTGATGGTAAGTGGTACCTTCGCCCATGAACATCTACACCACCATAGATGTTGTAGATGCGTTGCCAACCTAGAGGATAGAGACGGAAGGGGAGGATAATGTAGTAGTCCGCTATCGGAACCACCACATTTTTGGGAAAGAATGGGTGGGAAAGGGGAAAACCTGGCTTACATGCCATCGAACCGGAACACATCACAAGATATTTGGCGGTTCGTCTTTGACATGATAGTGGTCGCGAGCCAGACGGAGGACGAACCTCCTACCACCTAACAATTTTTTATATTTATATTATATTTTATATTTATATTATTTTTTATATTTTATTTTTATATTATGTCAAAAAAAACTATTAACAATGTTATAGGTTATTACATTTTTACTACTGAAGTGAACGGAGTGTCTTTACACTAGGGTCTCTCTGACTATGTGGGATAAAAAAGCGGCATTTTTACAATATTTTTATAGGAATATTAAAATTTATAACATTTAACTGATCTTTAATGTCTTATGTATACTATAATAAATAATAATAATATCTTTATTGGACCAAATGAAAAGTTATACAGTAACCAGATACATAATATGATCTTCTTACTTTTATTGTTTTGACACTGGTATTTATAAACTCTACCCATTGTAATATTTAACTTGTGTTATGTGTACCAGCGCTCTTACAATTTTTAGGAATCTGTCGGTACACATGTGTCTGGATATATATATTATATAAAATTGAAATCCAAAGAAACAAGAAAATTAAGACAAAAATCTGAGTTATAAAAAAGTCATTTTAATAAAACTCTCTGTTTCCTCGTAAATCTGCGCTTGTAGGAACAAATCCTTGAAAGAATGATCATATTTATTTATTTTTTGTTTCTACACTCTACTAAGGCGAAGCACGGTGTTGAGCTCCGTCACTCAGCACGTAATAACGCTATTTCGGATGGAAAATAAAATTGCACCTTTCAAAGTGTCTTAATACCAGATTTTTTTGGGAAAAAAGCGTAAAACTGCTTAACGTTTCTATTAAAATTTTGAATAAAAGATTTAAACTAAGCATTTGATTATATTTGCTTTAACTTTGGCTAAAAAACATATAAATGTATTTGTATATTTCTGCCCACAAATAATACTTACTAAGGTCGATTCAGGTAGAAGGTCTCGTGAAAAGTATCAACATAGTGCAACTTTTGTATGGAGCATGCGAAGTGGAGTCTCACAAGGTGATCCATTTGTACCGCCGTTTTATTTTTTAGATACTTTTTTTAATTGTTCGACGGATGTCAGATATAATGGTTTAGAATGGAATAAAGTAGAAAAAATAAATATATTATGAAAAAAAAAAAAAATATTATTCATAAAAATATATAAAATATTTGAACACTGAAACTGAAAATTCGGACGAACGATTATAAGAACGAATTATCAACGAAAATTCCTATTATTACATAATATTTATACGTAAAAAAAATAATATAGATACTTTTTATAAAAACTATTCATACGGATGAATTAGCATAAATATAGTGTACTTGGACTTCTCCAAGTCCAAGTCCAAGTCGAAATTGACATCATATATCTTCATATATCTACAGAAAACTAGTATTTGTTATATAATAATGTGTCCGAAATAAATTAAATCAATAAAATAAATATTACACACACTATCAAATATTTGAAATACACTTTTGAATAAAGTGACTTACACGTCGCTAAGGAAACGAATATTTTACACGTCAATCGTAGCCCCATTATATAAAGAAACGTAAGAAGTAGACACAGATGACATACCTGCACTCTGCTCTCTGTAAGGCCGATGCGCATAGCGATCTCTTCTCTCATGAATATGTCCGGATAGTGCGTTTTCGTAAAGCATCTCTCCAATTCGTTCAGTTGTGCCGGAGTAAACCTACATACAACAGGCACTTAAGTAATGGATTAAGAAATACCGCATATTCATCGTATTATCCATTGTAAAAAATAATATTAGCATATAATGGTATTGCAAAGATAAATATCAAAAAATCTAAATTGACATCATATATTAAAATTGAAAAAGAAAAAACAACAGAAAAATATTAAGAATGCCATAGATAATTATTCATATACAAAAAGTTGAATAAAATGTCTTATAATTTCTTTTCTATAATCTTTAATTAATAATCCTATAAACGATGTATATATATGAATATATGAAATAGACATTTCTAAGTCTAACTGGTATACTTATAGGTTTTTATATTTATATAAAACGCAACTAGTTTCTAACAACAGATTAAAGAGAAATATGTTAAATTATTTTCTCATTATTACATTGTATGAATATTGTACTTAGTTAGACCCAGACACGTGCAAATTTTAAAGCAAATCAGGAAGAAGGGTTTCAAAATAACCTTGCAAGATTTTAATAGATGAATAGATAAACCTAATAAAGGCATAAACATTTGGGATTTTTTTTTAATTGTTTTGTTATAATAGCATCTATATAGAATAATGAGTTCAGTTCAGTTCTTGAATTACGGCGCTATTGTCAATAATGATCTATCAAAAAGTTACTTGTCGATAGTCGATCCAAATTGTGAGTGTTTTGCAAATATTTACGTAATTTATAAATTTATTTTAGTAACCTGGATTATATTTTTTCTTAAATAATACATTTCCTAACTTAGGTAAAACAAAATGAAAATATTTTACCATATTTATCGAAACGCTTTGTACAATTAAAATACACGAACACTCAATATTTATGAAACTCTTCTGTTACCGACTGACTGACAGACAACCAAAGCTACTTGGCAAAGCATAAATTTTTCGCGTAATTCCTCAGGGATTATAAGGAAGCATAAAGGGAGGATTTTTGGAAATCTGTATATATAAAATGTTTGTTTTACTGAGTGACTGACAGACGAAACTACTGCTCATAGAAAGCCGTAATTATGTGTATAGGTTCCTCGGAGTGTGTGAAGGAGCATTAAGAGATGAGTACTACATTTCTACGAAAAAGGACAAAACGACATTTTTGGTTTTATAGTCGACGCAAACGAAGTCGCAAAATACAGCTAGTCAGTTATAAATAAGCTTGACAGATTAAACATACGATTATTTAAATATCACATGTTGCAATTATTAGTAGTTTTTCTATAGGAGTTACCTAGTTCGATGTCTTTTCTGTTTGGCAGGCTTATCACTGTCTGAGGCTGAGGAGGACATACTGACGGGCACTGTGGACATGTGCCCGCTGTGTTGTTGGTGAATGCCGCCTGCAACAATATTGTGATCCAATGTAAATGAAATATTTTTTTTTTAGCTTCACGCTTTTTTCCGCATAGCAAAATAGTCGAAGAGAAATTAGTAATAAGCACTCACCAGAGCGAGAAAATGAAAATAATTTAAATATAATAATAATTATTCTGAGGGAGAATTTAAACCAAACGCTGACCCACTGTGCTACGATGGCTAGTATCAAAACAAGTGTAAATAGAAATTATCAAATCGTCCAAATGCGACAGCCTTGAGCACGTAGTTTTATATTTTCGTATTCAAAAGCTCTAAAAAGCTTTACTTTCCTTCCTAATCAAATAAGTTTCCTACATGGAATTTCAGATTTTAACGTTATATCTAAATTTAATTACAAATTTGGTTAGATAGCAAGAGAAGCTAGGACAGTGGAGCCGATTGTTAATGCATATTTTAAAGGGACCCCTTACACCTACACTTGGATCGCGAGTGAAAGCATAAGGGGGCCCTTAAAAACAAACCACTTTAACTTTTTAAGAGTGCTCTGTAACGCTACCTTCCAAACCGGTGAATCCATTGAATACTAAGGAGTACTTTCTATCCTCTTTCTTATTACAGGCCTTTCATTAGTAAAAAAATATGTTATATAATAATAAGTGCGTACCTTGCAGGTGGTCGGCTCGTATGGAGTGCGCGAGGAGACGCGCCGGCGCATGATGCCGCTCCACGCTCGGCTTGAGCTCGAGCTTGCTCTCTGAGCACTGCTCTTTGTGACCTGCTGGGTTAATTTAAGGTTTCTTAATATTTTTCCACTTATACTCTTTTTCCGTATATTGCGGTAGGCAGAGAGAATCTAACATTAAAATATTCCGTTCTCCGCCCGCTTTCCACCCGAATTTGTAATATTACGTCTAGTGACGTAACTTATTTTCCTTTGTTTTACCAGAGAGGGTAAATGAAAATAATATAAATAATAATTTCCTCCAAGTGGGGATTAAAACTAGAATCAAGCACTTTTCTTTATAAATCAATGATAATATACACTTAAAGAGCAATAATAAGTAACATGTATTAAAAAAGGGGAAATAATTAGACTTAGAAATGAATAAGTATGTTTTGCATCATTTTTATATATTTAAAGGTAGAAACGTATCGTTACATTACGGTCAAATTACACAAACTCTTTATATAAGCCTTATTAATATAGATCTGTTCAGTAGTTTCTGCATGAAAGAGTAACAAATATTCATCCATCCTTATAAGCTTCCACATTTATAATATTGGAGTAGGACAATCAAATTAACCTTAGGCATATTTGGAAGCATATTGAATTCCCGGTCCAAGGAATAAATGAATTCATGAGTTTAATTCTTTCGTTTAACTGGTCCAGGTGCGAATAATGTAGCTTTCATTTCAACCAATTAACATGCAAAATTTAGATTTTAATGAAATCTTTTATTATATTGTCTCTACTTTCTTCGCAAAACGCAAAAAATATAATATGATGATATAGAAATAAATATTTAATTTTATTTTTGCAAGTATTTGGTATGCGTGATTTTGAATTAGGCAATAGTAAGTAAAACTCACAAAATTTCATAAGATTTTACCGTTTTGAATTTGTTTAAGTACCTGAACATTTCTTGAAATCAATATTTAAATAAAGGTAGGTGCTTAATATGGTAACAGATATCGAATTTCGACAATATACATTAATTTTAAAGAAGTGTTAAAAGAAAATGGAGTGTCTTTTTTTTTTTTTTTTATGGATACCGGATGGCAAACGAGCAGAAGGACCGCCTGATGGTAAGTGGTTACCTTCGCCCATGAACATCTACAACACAAGAGATGTACTAGATGCGTTGCCAACCTAGAGGATACAGATGGAAAGGGAGGATAATGTAGTAGTCCGCTATCGGAACCACCACATTTTGGGGAAAGGATGGGTGGGAAAGGGGAAAACCTGGCTTACATGCCATCGAACCGGAACACATCATAAGATATTTGGCGGTTCGTCTTTACATTAGGTTCCTTAGTTCCCTCTGCCTACCCTGCTATGAACGGGATATAGACTGAAGCTATAAAATTTTACTGTCTTAAATTCGACGATATATTATTACACTAAATCTATAGAAAAATATAATAAATAGTTCAAACACGCATATCATGTTTTTAACTTTGTTATATTTAGTGACTAACTATGCACTGACAAAACTATTGGACGCAGAAAGCTCATATTTGGTA
>JAKGSA010000599.1:133997-146984 GCA_033558755.1 Philaethria dido
ATTAGATTCGAAAACATTTAATTATTTTTATAAGCCTTTAGAAATTTTTTTAATATTGGTCAATTTTTAAATTAATAAAGACGAAATACAAAAAATAAACGAAAATTTTCAAACAAAACGAATAAAGAAATAGGCATATACTGTGGACAAGATACTTGTATTATGACCAACAGTATCATCATCATCATCAGGCCTTTTTCGTCCACTGCTGGACATAGGCCTCACCAAACAGTATATAAAAATAAAATCAATCCTTCCTCACAAGCTGCCGCATTAAGAATATTAGTAGCAACTTCAGGCTTTATCCTCAATAGCAGGGTAAGGTCAGAGAGAACCAAGTGTCAAGACACTATATTCTCAAAAATATTGTGAGTAGGATTGGTAGGATATAAATTGGTGTGAAAAAAAGAGATGTTTCTTAATAAATAAATACATAGCTTCACGCTGTATTCCGCATATAGCATACTCGTATCCCGCATATAGGGTAGGTAGAGGGAACCTAGGGTTAAGACACACCGTTCCCCACTTTCCGCCGAATTGAGGCATTGCGTGCTGAGTGGCGGAACGCAACGCCCCGCTTTGCCTTGTTATCAAATCCAGGACATGAAAAATTCCACTTCCTGGAGTGGGAATCGAATCCACAACCTGTCGCGTTTACAGTCGCACGCTTTTGTGTCTTCGCCATGACAGGCGCTTTCATTCCATTTTTATTAAGCTATTACACCTCAACTAGTTGCCTCTACCTGCGACAACAGAGCAGGATTGTCTTTTGCCCGATGAACCAGGACGAAATTCAATGGGAAAACATAGCCAATATTTTTAAATAAAACTGTTTTGGTTCTGGGTAATAGTTAATCTTGGAAACAAATAGTAGACGGCGACCACGGACTACGGTAGAACTTCAAACATTGGGTTTTCTAAAATTTATTTTTGAATATCGATAATAATGTAAAAATCGCAAAATCAAGGATCTTCTTACAGCTAGTGTTCGTGCGAAATGATACCACTTGTATGGTAATATACTAGTGTATTTTTTATGTACATTTGTTATTTTAATAGTAATACTTTTACAATAGATTGAATTAATTATTATACAGATGCTTCAGCTTCAGTCATTATCCTATAAAGCAGGGTCATTAGAGTGAGCCTAGTGTCAAGACACTTCGCCGTTTAGCATATTAAATGCTATTTTTATGGTGTATAAGGTCAAAGGTCAATAAAAAGATTGATTTTCTTCAATCAAGATCAAGTTAAAATTTTTATAGAGATTAATCGCTGCAAATAAGCATATTTTTGTTCTGTTATTTCTTTAAGTTTTATTTTTTTAGCTTCACACTGTAGCCCGCATATAGCAGGGTAGGCAGAGGGAACCTGAGAAATTAGTGTTAAGACACTCCGTTCCCCACTATCCGTCGAATTTAGGCACTGCGTTTTGAGTGGTGGAACTCAACGCCGCGCTTAAAGTTCTTAAAGTTCCCGTTTTTAAATAGATAGTATGCAAAAGAAATCTAAATTAAATCGGTCTCCACTTTTGCCCGAATAGAGCCCGTATAAAGCTTGTAAATCAGCCGATCGTACCGCGCTTCATCTCAAACTCTAACCGAATATAGAAAAATTATATAACACCTGTAGTGGCGCAGAGGCACAAGCGTGCGACTGTAAACGCGACAGGTTGTGGGTTCGATTCCCACTTCAGGAAATGGAATTTTTCATTTCCTGGGTTTGTATAAAGGCAAAGCGCGGTGTTAAGTTCTGCCACTCAGCACGCAATGCCTCAATTTGGCTATAACAATAAAATTTTGTTGTAACAATAACACAAATACAATAAAATGTTTAACTATTTAATATTTATTAAGATTTTTAATTTTCGCCATTTTTAAACAATTCAAATGAAACTATTTTAGCCGGAGTTATTTATATCTATATTTAAGCACTTCTGTGATTGACAATATACTTATGCGAGATTACTGCCAATAAATAGCTGACAAGACTCCTTGGGAAGAGTAGGAGAATATTAAGACAGGGTTTCTCGAAATTTTAAATTTTGTAGCCCACGTAAACGAAGTCGCGATTTGAAGCTAGTGTTAAAAAATACATCCTAGCAAATCGAACTCTTTACAGTAGACTCTACCTGTCACCACGGACAACTAAAAGTGTTCGAAACATCGGATTTTTTGCAGTCTATTTTCAAATACAAATATATACGCCCCTGATCGAATTAAAAAAGTTTCAATTAAAATATTTAACTATGTGTTATTTCTTACTATACACTTGTAATTCTTTAATCATCATGAAACTAGGCAAGTATACGCAGCAAAGATAACAATAGAAACTGACCAGGAATAGGTTTAGAGCTAATATGTACGCGGTAAAGATAAGAATGCGAATCTCGGCCTGTCTAGAACTATTATCAGTTCATTTCTGACACATATTTCAAAGGCCACATTAAAAGGATTTTTCCAATTATTTTATTAGGTAGAGAGAGGACTTCGGACAATGGAGGTGCTTAATGCTCATTTAAAGGGGCCCCTTAAACCTATACTTGGGTTGTAAATCGCAGGCATTCTCTAAGATCTTTTCTCTGTAACGCGATGGGCACTCGCACGGTGAATCCATGGTGTGTTAAGGAGTTTCTTCTCATGGTTTCTCTCTAATTTTTTTTATTTATTTATTATATTCATAAACGGTCATGTGGTCCTGCTTTTCAGATAAAGTCTGAAGGTGGGAAATGGAGCCTCATAGTATCATTGAAGTTATTACAAGATATTGGTCGTTTTTTTGATTGTGTTTAAATGCAGCACAGGTAAAAGTATTTTGGTTTTCCAAAATTAAATTATTTTCAGTGTGAATATATTATTAATAACTTTTTACTTGAATATTCTGAAATATGAATGTCTTGTAAATCGGAGTTCTCTATGATTTCCTCGCCATGTTGGAAAAAGCGTTGGTTTCCTTTTGTTTTGATGTTCGGTAATTTTTTACTCATTTATTATTTTATGACTAGTTTAAGGTAAACATAAAATAATAAAAGAGTGATAAAATATAAGTAAAAGTAAGAAAAAATGACATAGAAAATAATATTTAATAAATTTTATTGTGTTACATATTAAAAAAATGATAAAAAAAAAATAGAATACCTACTCCTTAAAAGAAAGTGGAAAACGGAGTGTCTTAACACTAGGTTCCCTCTGTCTACCCTGCTATATGCGGGATACAGCGTGAAGCTATGTATGTATGTATGTATGTAAAACAAAGAGGACAGCACAGTTACGAATGAGTGGAAAGAACGTTACTAGATTATCTCCTAGCCTATATGCAGAGAGGGTGATGATCCGTACCAGGATGAATAGGTCACTTGCATATTATATTATATTTTGAAATATTAGTAGGTACCTAAGCATTAAGATTACTTTAATTATGGGGCAAATAAATTTTATAGCTTCAGGTAAAAAAGTACTTAAAAAACATAAAACAAGAATTTTAGATAAAATATAATCATATGACAAAATTTCCAGTATCCATTTTTGACATATGATAACGTATGTAAGCACCAGCCGTGAGTAACAGCCGATACGGTAATGTTATTGTAGAGAGATGTAAAGAAAGGATCTTACCTCCTAAAGCTGTCGCCGTGAGGTTATTAAGCATGGCCTCTAAGGCCCAACTAAGCCCGCCCCCTATGCCGACATTGTATTATCACTGTACCACAAAATTTTAGTTAAAACACAAAAAAAACACAAAAACACAGGCTAAGGCTCTACGTTCGGCTTCCGGCCATTGAACTGTCGAGCATCGTTAACGTTTTTTATCACTTTGAGTCCTAAAATATGGATGTCACACTCGCGGTCTCAAAACGCCGGAATATCAGCAAAAACCCGCCTTAATACAAAATAATTATCATCGTATTACACCCAATTAGTTTTAATTACGACTCCGCTCAACTTATTTACACACTTAATTTTTGTTATAAAATTAATATAACCCGTTTAGTATCAATTTGTATAAATTTGCAGTTTGATTGGTTCGCCCTTAAAATGATCGTTTAATGTGGGAACTCGCCGACGACTGGTACAAAACAGATAGTCCTCACATTGTTGTCCAGATAACGTTCAAAAGACGTAACTTAACACACATACCCGTCTCTCTCACACCCATACAACCACCACAGCTTCCAACTGAGACACACTCACTGGCTTCAGTAATGGATGTTAACATTTTGTTTACGGCCGATTCGAACAAACGAATAATCTATTATTTCATTCGTGCACGTATTATTGATACGACGTTCTGCAATATTAAAGATAACATCTATGCGTCCTATTCTAACTCGTTACAATTATATATCAAAGTTATGTATCTATCTCGCTCTAGATAGCGATTTGGGTATTTTGTAGAGCGGTAGAGACGCTCCAGCCAATGGTAGAGCTCGGAAATCACTTGTCTTTGGGCGGTGAAAGCGTGATATTGAAACATAATGTGTATAGTTAGTTCAGGGCGTTTCGTTCTTTTGTAATGGAAAAAACAAATACGGCATGATATAGCGGTAGCGTAGCAATACCGGTGTACCGGTATATCGGTGTATACACCGGTATATATAGAACACCGGTATATATAGCTAGTATGGCCAGAGTAAATAAGAGAGGAGAATATTGGAAATATTTCAGGCCTTGAGTGCGATATCTTGTAGCGTCTCCAGTTTTCGGACCTCGTTGAATAAGGAATGCGTTTTGGATTGTATTTTTTTTTCTTTTAAGTTAATTTTCCTTGGTGTTCGGACATTTTGTGTTGTTTCGTCTGTGATTGCTTTTTTTAAGTAACGATTTGATGATTTTTGTTTATCTCAAAAAATCCTATTTTAAATAATATGATATAATAATATATTAATACTTTCTTACTTATCAAATGTATTTTTTACAAAATATACCTATATAAGTTTAAGAAATATATGAATATTAATAATCATATTTATTATTATAAAATACCGCATAAAACACAAAAATTCATCACTACACGCTCTAATTTTGACAGGTTTAACCGTTTTTATACAAAATAGTTTATTTTATGAGACCAATAAATAACACGAAAAATTATAATTTAACCTACAAATCCTTTTAAATATTTTATTATGGATATAGAGCAACAAAGATTGTATTAGGTGACTCTGTATATATTTTACTGTTATTCATCAGTTTATTGAGTGATTTAAATACTTATTATACTAAACTATATATACACTTTCTTCTTAGATTTGTTGTTTTATAAATGAATCAAACAATTAAAAATAAATAAATAAACAAAATGAAAAAACTAGATCATATTTAAAAAAAATGTCGTCGTAGCACAGTGATATAATATAATGTAACGTTTCACTTTAAACATTTAGTTAGTTCTAAGTTCAATTCCCACACGACGGATTGATTATATTTAATACTTTTCACTCTCCTGCTCTAGTTAGACAAAGCGCGGCGTTGAGTTCCGCCACATAACACACAATATCTCTAATTTAGACGGATAGTGATGAACAAAGCGTCTTAATACTAGGTTCTCTTTGACTAACCTCCTATAAAGTAAAAAAAACTGAAATTATATTCATCTGTCATGGTGCAGAGGCAAAAGTGTGCGACTGTTAACGCGACAAGTCGAGGATCCAATTCCCACACCAAGAAATGTAAATATTAAATTATATTTAGTATTTTCATTTCCTCACTCTGGTAACAAAGCAAAACGCGGCGTTGAGTTCCACCACTCAGCACGCAATGCCTTAATTCGGCAGAAAATGGTTAACGAAAATGTGAAAAAAGAACGGAGTGTCTTAACACTAGGTTCTCTGATTGCCTCTGCCTACCCTGCTATGTGCGGAATATAGCGTGAAGAAAACTAACATTAAAGAAATTATATTTCCTAGACAAGATTCAAACCTATTACAACCGTCATATTATTAGTTACCAACTCTACATGTTATATTTGACGTTTATATATGCTCTCCCTAGCAATTACTGTGTAGTATCTCTCTGGAATGCAGATTAAAAATACCTGCTTTGAGACGAGGCACAGGTATATTGCGTTACGAGAGCCCGACGAGAGGCACGAGAGCGCTTTGATGCAAAACTTTATGATATCACTACGTTATATGTTATTTGTATGTGTTTTTATACTAATATGAATATGAATAAATATTTTTCATGACTATGAGTTGATGAAACATTTGTTAAGTTGTTGTTTTGTTTTTTTTTTTAATAATGTCTAGTTAGAAGTGATTAATTAAAGGTGTATGTAGAGTCCTATAAAAATATATGTTTGTTATAGAAGAAAAGTTATGTTAATAATAATTTTAAAAAATATAATATTAATCACCCCAGGAAATGGTATTTTTCATTTCTTGGGTTTGGTAACAAGGCAAAGCTCGGCGTTGAGTTCCGCCACTCAGCACACAATGCCTCAATTCAGTGGAAAGTGGGGAACGGAGTGTCTTAACACTAAGTTCCCTCTGCCTGCCCTGCTATATGCGGGATACAGCGTGAAGCTATGTATGTATGTATAAAATTAGTACAGGGTATAGTGGCGCAGTGGTTGTAACTGACTGTAGACGCCATGGTAGTGATTCATAACAGGTAATACGAAAATTAATTTTATGTGTACAATATGACCTGAAAGACAATATATAAATATCGCATTTTAAGTAGATATCATCTTAAAACTATAGATTTAACTTTTGTTATAAATACTTACTCAAACATCGAGCTCTTCTCTATGGAAAAATATTAACGTAGATATAATATTAAATTTAATTCAAGAGTCATAGCGCAACTGACTGTACACCGTTGAGTCTGGTTAGGCAGCACTTTGTGTTTTCCACCACAAGAAACTTATAAAATAGGATAAAAATAAAATCTTTTATACATTTTACATAACATATAATATATAAATTAAGAAATATAATGTATGTAATTATTTAATTTTTATTTTATTTATTTCTTGGGTTTGGTAACAAGCCAAAGCGCGGCGTTGAGTTGCGCCACTCAACACACAATGCCTCAATTCCGCGGAATGTGGGGAACGGAATTGTTGAAAGAGAATGGAGTGTCTTAACACTAGGTTCTCTGGTTCCCTCTGCCTATCCTGCTATATGCGGGTTACAGCGTGAAGTTAAAAAAAATAATAATATATCATTACTTTTTTTTAAAGGTTCACGCTTTTTTCATATAGCAGGGTTAGCAGAATGAGCCAAGTGCCAAAACACTCCGTTCTCCGCCCAAATTCCACTCAATTCTGTACTTTGTTTTATTATGTATGGTAATATTTATTTCATTAATGTAATTAATTTCAAATGAATAATATATAATTATTAAAATATTATATCATTGGTTCTCTACATTTTTTCTGCATACAAACTTTAACAATGCCAAATTTCAAGCTATTTCAAAAAGGGAACGACTCGATAACTTACTGTATGTAACTTATTTAATCTAATCTCATTTTATAAACACTGACGCCTGTGACGGCGCAGAGCACAACTTGCGACTGTAAAGGTGACAGGTTGTGGGTTCGATTTCTACTCCAGGAATTGTAAAAGTTTTGTATTTTCATTTCCTGGGCTTGGTAACAAAGCGATGGAAAGTGGGGAACGAAGTGCCTTAACATTAGGTTCTCAGGTTTCCTCTGCCTACCCTGCTATATGCGTGATACAGCTTGAAGTTAAAAAAAAATATATAAGCATTTATTCGAATTAGGTAGAGTTATTTATAAGGAATTCTACTAATATTTTAAATACGAACGCTTGTGAGGATACATGAATGTTTGTTACTCTCTCACGCAAAAAATATTAAATTGTTTGTAATAGATAAAACTTTACAGAAACAGGTATGGTTTATACACACAATTCATTTAAAAATACATTATGTAATTTGGCTGTAATATGCCGATATGTTTCTAATCTTATATGATTGCAATAATTTTTCCAATCGAAACTATTTTTTTTTTGACACTGCAAGTTCTTCCAAAAAAAAGCTTAATTTGTTTAGTGTTATCAAAAAGACCTACATATATTAATTTTTTTCCAAATTTAATTTAACACCATGTGTCCCAAATACCTAAGCATGGTTTTTGACAAGTTACCAACTATGATATAAACAGTTATACACATTTTCTTGCCTAGCAGAAGCAGCAAAAAGCAGAGGTATAATTGAACTTTTATTGAAAAAAAAGCAGAGGGAACATAATGTCAGTCCCGTTCTCCACTCTCCTCTTTTGTAGAAGTCGGATAAAAACGACATAACCGTTGCCAAGGCAACGCATTATTAACGCGTCAGTGGGGCCTCTAGTTTATTAATAAAGATCCATTCAGTGTATTAGCGCTAATGCGTCTTCAGCTTTACAGCGTACTCCGTACTGTACAGGACTACATCGAACGGCTATTTACGTTCAGAGTGACTTTGATTAAGTGAGAATTGATTTAGAAGCTCTATTCGCTATAGTTCATATACCTTTATATAACGCTTAGTATAAAATGTGCGCAGTGCAAGTTTGATGTCAACGAGATTGGTTGTGTGTTCGATTCCCACTCGAGGAATGATTGTATTTAAACTATTTATTTACAAGTGGCATGACGACCATATAACATGGTTACCACCGGCTTACCTTTTGTAAATGACAAAATTCGATAGTAGAATTAATTAATAACTTTACATCCTATATGTATATATATCCGGCTTCCTTCTCTAAATATACCGGCTTCTTTAAAAATATACCGGCTTCCCTAAATATATACCGGCTTCCCTAAATTTACCGGCATACCTTTTTTAAATGTTCACCTCTTACCACTGTTATTTACTCTAACACTCTGGTAAGATAAAGTGAGGTGTTGATTTACTACGCTCAACACATAATGTCTTCAATTCGACCGAAAAAACAATTGAATCTGAATACTTTTGCAATGTTATTTATGCTATATATATATATATATATATATAAATACGTGAAACTATGTGTAGTGTGTGACTGCAAACGCATTGATTGTGGGTTCAATTCCCAGTCAAAATTATTATTATCCTCTGGTAGGTTCCCTCTGTCTTTCCTGCTATGCGGGATAAAGCATTATCACTATGATAAAGTTATAGGAATAATTATATAACAAAGGGTTTAGTTATACATGCAACGATCCGAGCGCAATTCTCGTTTGGATATACGTTTAAGTTTCTTATATTTACTTTTTCTTATGAATATATATATATATTTTTTTAACTTCACACTGTATCCAGCATATAGCAGGGTAGGCAGAGGGAACCAGAGAACCTAGTGTTAAGACACTCCGTTCTCTTTCAACAATTTCAAATAACAAATAAACAAATAAATTATGTATATTATAAGGGTAAATATTATAAAAAAATAATACTATAAGTATTATGATCTGATTCAGACACATGTGAAAATTTTCAAGAAAATCATACATAAAAAAATAAGTCAAATAGAGTTAAAAGATTTTCTTAATTAGATTTGTAGAGGGAAAAGAAGATTAAAGAAGTATATATATATATATATATATATATATATATATATATATATATATATATATATATATATATATATATAATAAGAATGTATGTAAATACAACAAATATCTTCGTATCTTGAAAATTTCTTGAATATTAATTTACATGCACCTATAAGTACTTAATAAATTAATTTAAACATTTATTTAAGATTTTAGTTCAAAAGACCCAAAATAACTTCCAAGTCGAACACGACTTATGCAAACAAAGCATACCATAAAAAAATATGCCATTAAAAGGCGCAGAGGTGCTAAGCGATGATTTTTAATAAAAAAATACCCCGCTTTAATATCGGTTATGCCTTGGGGTATCTCTTTTCTTATCAGTGCCAAAAAATACTATCAGAAAACCGATATCAAAGGATAATATATCTTAAAAGTTTATAATAAAGTTCAAAATTCAATTATTTTGTTACATTTTCGAAGTTCTATATGGTTATAGTAATTTGAACTCTATGCCTCTATTTTAAGAGAGATTTTTCTTCTGTAAGTGTTATTCTAAGGCGTATTGATATTAGTAAGGGTAGTAACGCATTGTAGCCGTAAAACCACGCGTAGTTTATTATAAGTTAATACGCGCCCCCGCCTTAGCGAATAGATCGTGGTGCACTGCGAGCCAAAATGGAGACTAACTTTCATTTTTTTTTTTTTCATTGATAACGGACGGCAAACGAGCAGAAGGACCACCTGATGGTAAGTGGTTACCTTCGCCCATAGACATCTACAACACCGGAGATGTTGTAGATGCGTTGCCAACCTAGAGGATACTGATGGAAGGGGGGACAATGTAGTAGTCCACTATCGGAACCACCACATTTTGGGGAAAGGATGGGCGGGAAAGGGGAAAATCTGGCTTACATGCCATCGAACCGGAACACATCATTAGATATTTGGCGGTTCGTCTTTGACATGATAGTGGTCGCGAGCCAGTCGGAGGAGAACCTCCTACCACCTAACAAACTTTCATAATATGAATAAATTATATATTAAAAGAAATAAATATTTAAACTTGTACAAATAGCTGCGTAATTATTAGTAAAATTTTGGCTACAAATGCAGTGTATATTAATAATTTAAATAAGTGTACAAAAATATTTTAGAAATCTATGTGATTTATAAATATGTGTTAAGAAGATATAAATAGTTATATAAGTCCGAGAACTTTCCATTTTACAATTTAAAAAAATTGTAAAAAGACATTTGTGTGTTAAAGGTTATTACCTAATTAGTGATTTTATAAATGATAACACACCTTGGGAATGAAATGCTCGCTCCAGTCTGTTTCAATTGTATCATTGCCAATAATAAAGAATTGTAAACCATTGTCGAATATAAAAAAAAAGAAAAAAAAAGTCCCGCTGAGTTTCTTGCGCCGGTTCTTCTCAGGTCTGAGGCATTAAATTTTTTGCACCATTTTATTCAAACAAGCTATGAGTATATTTATTGTGAATCACTACAATTTTTAAAATAACTGTATAAAGCAAAGGAAATATTTATTTGAAAAATGAAAGTAAAATGCAAAATTCATTTAGTTATAAATGACATGATCACAATACTAAAACCAATGTTTATTAGAATCTAGGACTATGACTATGGCTGTATTTAAACTATTAAAATAATTGTTCCTCTTTTCACGGCCAGCAGTGTATCCGCACCCCAGTCGATGCTCCATTGTAATAAACTTACACGGTTTTTAACTCGGCGGGCCCGCGTCCGCGCCCCGACGCGAGCCCCGACGCAAGCCCCAACATGCCGCATGACGTCAGATTGCTAAACTAAACATGTGTGCATTTCTGGTACATGATAACTTCAAATGTATGAAATATTAGACCAAGGTGTTCTCTTTCTTCGTACAGTAAATTTCCGAATCAGGCGTGAATAGGTTCATAAGTTGACTTACATACCTATACATTTTTTTAAATATGAATAAGCGTTAGGACTGCATTATTCATTTATTTCTAATAGCTAATCTAAAAAGTTTCAAAAAGAAGCAAAAGAAACAATTTCAAGTTTTTTTCTACCTATCACTTCGGCCTTCGCCAAGCATTTCGATTCTAGATAGCTTACATCCATCTGCCACCAGTCACCTTCTTCAAATTGTTTATCTATCAGAGATTATCCTACACTACGTTTGCCTTAGAAGAGAGTGGATAACACTTGAGAAAAAAGTATTTATTTCACATCTTTATGAAGCCATCATGCCGTTGGACAAAACACTGTAAACGCTATTGGTTATGGGTTCAATCCACTAAGATAGTGATTTCTTACATCATTTTTATTATTTGTTGTCGTTAGATAAAGCGCGGCGTTTAGCTACGCCACTCAACACGCAATTTTTTGAATTCTAGCAAAAGTGGAGAACGCAATGCCATGACATAAGGTTCTATCTGCCTATTATGGTATAAAGGAAAAAGCGTAAAGCTGAAAAACATCTATATGGTTCATATACTCGTAGAACGGAGAATAGACTCACTGTATTACCTTCGCCTACTGCATGTTTTATGCATGCATGTTATAATAATATTAAAGTTACTAATAATAACAAAAGGTAAGCCTCCCCAAGACATCGGTCTTCGGTCGGCTGAAACAATTTAACACGGAGGTAACAATAAGAATACAATATAACAAAGCTGTATTTTAATATTAATAAATGTGAAATGGGAGATTTGAAATTAATAAAATTTCCGGTTTGTCGACGACGGAATATTTCATAGCGAAATGAATATTTCTGCCCGTTTAAACCGCTTCACCGCATAAAGTTCAACGTGAACTCCTGTAGGGATGTGATATAGGAATGGAGAAACTTTAATAATACTTTTTACAGAGAATTTAGTGTTAAAACCCTCCGTTCTTCCCTATCCGCTCATTTTTTTAAGACTTCAGTGGAACTCAAAAAAATTATTTGAAATTTCCACATCACCACACCATTTGATAGTTTACATGTATGTATGTATGTATATATGTATTTATTTAATATAAATATTTATTGAATCATCTTTATCTTGAATGGATGAATGTTTGTTACTCTTACACGTAAAAACTACTGAACGGATTTACATGAAACTTTAAAGAAATATAGCTTACACATCAGACTACCATAAGTTGTATAAAAATTTTATATAATTTAGCTATAATATGACTAAAGGATCGACTATCAGAAACGAAAACGATTTCTACTAGATATTTTTAACCATCCAAAATTAAATCGATAAAAAACTGTCACATCACTAACAACCCAGTAATAGCTAAGCCCTGCTCTCCCCAGAGAGCTAATATATTGTTATTTGTTCCCGAGATGTTGCTACGTGCTCGACTGCTCGTGCTATTTGAAAATTATGTTTACTTTAATAATCGTATTTACTATTAAATTGTATATATTATTTACATAACTAGCTTATATTATAAATGGCATTTTTGGCACATTTGACTAAAATGTCCTA
>JAKGSA010000599.1:153286-247758 GCA_033558755.1 Philaethria dido
TATTCACGAACAAACCAAACATACTAATAGTACGAATGCGGTACAAAATGTAAGTACATATAACAGACAGACGCGTGCCAACGACAGGTGGCGTGTGGCGGGCATTTCTATTTGTGTCTCACTAAATTGTGCCTCGCTATGAAAAAATAAGTTTTTATTTTTAAAAATCTGTTTTAAACGTTTGATTTCTTTGTTTCTATTTCATAGGTTATAATTATTACTACAATAAAAATAATTTTAAGTAAATAATAGAGGTTATTTATTAAAGTCTGAAATAAAAAAATAAATTCCGATACCGGGAATCGAACCCGAGCCTCCTGGGTGAGAGCCAGGTATCCTAGCCACTAGACCATATCGGATGTTATGGACACATTAAAATTATTCATCTTATTAATTTATTTAATAACTTTAATCTATTTTTTTTATTTTGATATATAGGATATATTTAATATTATAAATGCGAAAGCTTGTAGGAATAGTTGTATGGTTTTTACTCGTTTTACGCATAAACTACTGAACACATATATCAACGTCAGAATAACATGTAGGCTACAATTTATAAATATTGCGTGTAATTTCACTATAATATAAAAAATAGAAAAAACACAAAGAAGTTTCGTATCAGATTTTTTTTCACGGCTCACGCTGTTTCTCATATAGTAAGGAAGTCGGAAAGAAACTAGCATGAAGACACGAATTGAGTGTTGAGTGACGGAATTCGACGCCGCGTTTGTCTTACCAGAGCGAAGAAATGAATATAATAATAATCTCTTTTAATCTAATATTAAATAAAAAAATATTTTTGCTATTAATACGCCTGTCGCCTTAACGCCTATCGTGGCGCAGAGGCACAAGCGTGCGACTGTAAACGCGACGGATTGTGAGTTCGAATCCCACTCCAGGAATTGTTTCATTTCCTAGGTTTGGTAACTAGGCAAAGCGCAGCGTTGAGATCCGCCACTAAGCATGCAATGCCTCAATTCGGCGGAAAGTGGAGAACGGAGTGTCTTAACAAGTCGGTTCCTTCTGCCTAGCCTGCTATATGTGGGATACAGAGTGAAGCTAAAAAAAATTATAAATAACTATAAGTTTAAATAAAACAACGCATTCGTATCAGCAAATACCTATTTACTTTTTAATTTATTTTTTATCATTTTATTTTATTTATTAAAAAAAAAAAAAAAAAAAAAAATATTAGGCTCTACATACAAGATCAAAGTGGAACCACACATAATATCTACAAAGGTGCATTTAATAGTCACTTGATTGATGTTTATTAGAAGGGGATTTAATTTGATCTAAACATTACAACTAAAATATATAGCTCTTATTTCTATTAAAATAAAGATCATTTTACAATATTTTCTATGTATATCTAAATATCTATATATTTAATATAAATGTCCGTCTGTTCTCATGAGAATCACTATGACGTAATGCAATTCGACGTGAAAAAGTGATTGAAGTCTGAATTAATTTTGAAAAAATGCTCTGAGTGGTACGTTATTAGTTTTTCGACAGGTATAAGAGCTTTTACTTATATGTTGCTTGACTGACTTTTAAGTTATCAAATAAGGAATTTTATATAATACATATTTTTATAAATAACAACATTTGTCGTGGCGCAGAGGCACAAGCGTGCGACTGTAAACGCGACAGGTTGTGGGTTCGATTCCCTCTCCAGGAAATAGAATTTTTAATTTTCCCGGGTTTGGTAACAAGGCAGAACGCGGCGTTGAGTTCCACCACTCAGCACGCAATGCCTTAATTCGGTGGAAAGTGGGGAACAGAGTGTCTTAACACTAGGTTCTCAGGTTCCCTACCCTGCTATATGCGGGATACAGCGTGAAACGATATATGTAAAAAAGCAGCTTCACGCTTTATACCTCATTGCAGGAAAGGTAGGTAAGGAGAAAACGTAGCCAATAAAAATCGAGTGACAAAACACTCCGTTCGCCATCGCCACCGATGTGATGCGATGATCTCTAAAAAATACCTAACAGTATTCACTTTCTTTTTTAAAGCTTTATTTAATAATATTAGATATAGAATTAATTCCACCCCCAAAGCTAGCGACCCCCCGCGACTCTAATTGTAATACAAAGACATGAAGAAGACAGTTCAATTTAGCGTTAAATATAGCTTTACGATTAAAGGACACCGCGTGGTGATGGGTGATCAATTATGGACTGGAGTTCATATTAAGAAAGTATTGCAGCTATCCTCAAAATTAAATCGGTGCCAGGCGGGTGTAAATTGATACATGAAAAATATATATATTTCAACGCAGGCATCTTTAATTATAGGTTTTATCTGTAGATAAATATTTTCTTTACCTGAAAGTATTTATATATTGTAATTATTTTATATTATGTTGTACGTGAAGCAAAAACTTTGGATCCCTTTTTACGAAAATTACGCGGACGGAGGAGCATGAAACTTGGCACACTTATAGTTTATATAGAGAAGAAGAGCAGAATACTAATATTTTTTTTAATAATTCATAATAAGTATATTAAATTAATGAAATAAATGTTACACACACTACCATGGTTTGACGTGGACGTCAAACGTTTATATAAAGTGACATACATACATTGCTAAAGACAACGCGTTGTTAACGCGTCACCGGGGCTATTAGTAATTATTAAAATTTTATTGGTAAAATATTTAACAATAGTTACATTTTTATCCGACTTCAAAAATGGGAAGTTCTCAATTTGGCTGTATTTTTAGTGTATTATCACATAACTATTTACTGGATGATGATGATTCTTTTTTACTTACATACATACATACATAGCTTCACGCTGTATCCCGCATATAGCAGGGTAGGCAGAGAGAACCTAGTCTATATATAAATACGTGAAGCAAAAACTTTGGATCCCTCCTTACGAAAATTGCACGGATGGAGGAGCATGAAACTTGGCACACTTATAGTTTATATAAAGAAGGAGTGCAGAATGCTAATATTTTTTTTAAATAATGCATAAAAAGCATATTAAATTAATAAAATAAATGTTACACACACTACCATGGTTTGACATTTATGTTTATACAAAGTGGCATATACATTACTAAAGACAACGCGTTGTTAACGCGTCAACGGGGACACTGGTATATATGAAAATGCATTGTAAGAGGCGAAGCTATATTCTTATTATATTGTAACATAATGACTTTGTATATGACATATATACGTTTTAACCGACTTCAAAGAAAGGGAGGAGGCTATCAATTCAACTTTTTTTATGTGTGAGTTACCGCATAACTTCTCTACTGGTTGAACGAATTTTGATGGTTTGTGGTGAGTGCTTGTGGTGAGGTCTCATTTCAATTTAATTAAGATCTGATGAATTTTTGAATTTTTCGTATATATTATTTTAAATGCATTTTAATTAAAGTCCGTTTTCTTTTTAAATTTTCATCTATACCCAAAAATATATATTTCATTATAAATTAATTCACAATTCAAAATTGCTAGCAACATAATTCAGCATGCATCCAACATTAGGGCGCGCCCACACCCCGCTGCGTTAATGAGCTTGCGAACAACAAATAGATATTACGCGATTACGCGGCACGTGTGGACCGCCTTTACAGCACGTGGCCAAGGTGTACAGCGTGTATGTTTTGTTAATAACAAAAATTAATAATAATAAAAATAAACTAGGGGTTAAATGTTAGAATCACTGTTTATTTTGAATATGTGAGATATTTTAGGGCAGATAGTAATTATTTAAGTCACTCCACTCTCTACTTTTCGGATTTAGACATTATATATATGTCACTTAATTAATGCAAACGCCTGTCGTGGTGCAGAGGCACAAGCGTGCGACTGTAATCGTGACAGTTTGTGGGTTCGATTCCCACTCCAGGAAATGGAATTCTTCATTTCCTGGGTTTGGTAATAAGGCAAAGCGCGGTGTTGAGTTCCGCCACTCAGCACGCAATACCTCAATTCCGTGGAAAGTGGGGAATGGAATGTCTTAACACTAGATTTCCTCGCTTTGCCTTGTTACCAAACCTAGGAAATGAAAAGTTCCATTTTTTGGAGTGGGAATTGAACCCACAACCTATTGCGTTTACAGTCTCACTCTTGTGCCTCTGCGCCACGACAGGCGCTTATATCGTCCTCTTTATAGCTTTACAAGAATATAGCAACTATAGGAAACTGACTATATTCACTTAGCAAGATTGTGTTCATATAAAACTAAATTGAAATAGTTTTATCCAAAATAAGAAGTCATATGCTTTATTTATTGAAGTAAATTTGAATTTCAATTTCAATTTCTTGAATTTCAAGTAAATTTACCACCGGTTCACTAAAGTTAACGCCTAAGAAGAACCGGCGAAAGAAATTCAACACTACTTTTTTTAATTAATATCTTATACAGTTTCCGAAATTCTTAAGGAATTGGCAAAAACCGGGATTTTTCGTTGATTGCACTTGACGTAAACGAAGTTGCAGGCTGCATAGTATTAATATCTTAGTTGTAGTGAAAAGAAGTTTATGCATTTTATCTTCTCGTATTTTGTATTTCTTGGTAGGCACGAAACATTATTTTTTCAGCTTTTAAATATGATCAATTTTTGAAGTGAGAATCGAAACCACCACCAGTCGCGTTTACAGTCTAACACAGTCTCTCTATTTTTATTACTATTAGCTAATATGTTTCAAAAACGAGATATAAAATTCAATTTATTCTTATGTAATAAAATACAAATTTTGCAAAATTTGAAACAGCGACTATTGCTTTCAGTCTGAAACGTGAACGCGTTTTATGTGTATGTGTAACGCCTGTCGTGGCGCAGAGGCACAAGCGTGCGACTGTAAGCGCAAGCGTGCGACTGTAAGCGCGACAAGTTGTGGGTTCGATTCCCACTCCAGGAAAAGTTTGTATTTTCATTTTCTGGATTTGCTTACAAGAAAAAGCGCGGCGTTGAGTTCCGCCACTAAGCACGCAATGTCTCAGTGCGGCGGAAAGTGGTTAACAAAATTGTTGTAAGAGAACGGAGTGCCTTAACACTAGGTATGTGTATCTTGTATTTGATGTTGAATTGATTTAATTGAAATAACAAAGACAAAGCGCGGCGTTGAGTTCCGCCACTTAACATGCCAAAGAGTGGGGCTGGGTAGTCAGAGAGACACTAGGTTCTCTCTGACTACCCAGCTTCACGAGATATGCGTAAAGCATTTTCTTTTTCAGTTAAAATGTAATATAATAGAAAATTACTGAAAAAAAAACAGATAGCTTATGAATATATTAATGAGTGGCGTATTTTATAAAAAAAACATCCACTTTATATTTTACTATTTTATAATATTAAATAAAAAAGAAAATAGTATAAAGCATACGAAGTCAAAATCCTGCTACATCAAAATAAAAAAAAGACATTTTTTTCTCGCAATAAACAACAAAAATTTAACAAAAAAAAAAGCAATATCGAAAAGGTAAAAATTTTAGTGAAGACCTCCCACACACCATTGTCTGTCCGTCTGTTTTATACTCGCCTTCGTATTCGTGTATGAGAATAAAGAAGAATATGATACTTGTGTACCGGAAGCGGCGCACAGTAGCGGCGTCTCATTAGCATGCATACGTTAACATACCATGTGAACTGTGCTGACTATACAGTGTGTTCAAAATTATTAATTTAATTAATTTAATTAATTAATTTATTTATTTTATAGCTTCACGCTTCTGCCCAGTAGGGTAGGCAGAGAGTACCTAGTGTCTAGACACTTCGTTTTCCATTCTCCGTCCAAATTGAAGATATTACATGTTGAATTATGGAACGCCAAGTTTTGTCTTATCACTCTGGTAAGAGAGCGAGATAGTGGAAGAATTAAAATAGTTCAAATTTGTGCTACGTCATACGTTTATTTTTTTAGGGTTCACAAGGAAAAGTACTGGAGGAAGGTCACGTAAAAAGTATGAGGACTCCCCGGAGGACAGGCATGAAGAGGTTATTGACGGTGGACGAGGCGAAAGAAGTAACGGACCGTAGCTTTGGCGCTCCGTTCTCCCTGACTAACCCGCTAGGGTTAATGCGTGAAGCTAAGTAATTAAAAGTAAGGTGAAAATGTTGTTTTCTAAATATATCACTTTATATCTTTTTAACCTGTCAAGCTTCTTCGTGTACTCTTCATACAAAGTGACATTGGCTAAGTGAATTGTGTTTGACTCTTCGAAGCGCCATCATTAAAGAACTAAATTAAATATTTGATAATGGAGTAATTATATTGTATGGGCATTGGTATGTATGTATACTCGTATATGGAATTGCAGTTTCTTTTTAACAAATGCTTTCTCTAGATACGCGGTTTTAGGTATTGAAGATTCTTTGTAAAATGAATACAATATGAAGTAAGATTTCGTAAATACTGCTTAGGTTTGGGTTTAGGAGAAAACAGAGAGTGAACAGTCACTAAACTCTACTTTTTAAACTCTACTTTAATGTGAAATTACAAAATACATATATACATAATGTAACAGCCTGTACATATGTAAATGAGTCGCGCACGCCGCGCCGCGCTGTTTTCACACCGCCTGGAAACTTTGTACCCAATCTATATCGAACTATCGATGTTTTTTCTTAAAAAAAAAGAATTAAAAAATATAACCCTTTTGGCACAGTGCTAGTGATAAAATAGCTTGACTCAAGGTCTATGTAGTAGTATTATTGATCATAAATAAATATAAATTGTAAAGAAAATATAGAACATTTTTAATACAGTATTATAAAATGTAGATATTTCATTTACAAGGACAGCGTCTGACTTCAAACGCCATTGGTTGTAGGTTCGATGTCCTCACTGGGAGAATGATTATATTTAAATTATTTTCTTTTCTTATTCTGGTAAAAGCGAGGTTGAATTCCTCTACTCAACACGCAATGACTCAATTTCAGGTAGAAATTGGAAAACGGAGTGTCTTGACACTAGTTTTATCTTCCGCACAGCAGGGTAGAGAGTCAAGTAAAGTCATGTAAAGTCAAGATACTTTACTCTTCGCGTTTCATTGAAATTTGAAAGATGTGTATTAAGTGGCAGAACTTAACGACGTATTTTACCACTTTTATAACGAATTTATATTTTTCCATAATTATTATAATTATATAAAACTAAGAAGCTAATCCTGAATAGCCATATATTATAATTTAAAGATAGAAACAAATACAAATAATAAAGAAGTGATACAATTAATTGGCAGAGCAAGGGCAAGGAGTGACGGTGTGAGGGCGGAGGGTGTCACCCTCGCTGTATAAAGCCGACGCGTGATTTAATATTAATGATGTTTTAACCTTAGTGATTTATTTCATTTGGTACAAGTTGTAGAATTGAGCGATTATCACATATTTTATAATTTAAAGTTTTTTTTAAATTTTTTTTAAATTTTTTTTAAATTTTTTTATCTGGTTACTGTATAACTTTCTTTTGGTCCAATAAAGATATTATTATTTATTTTATTTATTATAATGATGTATTCGAATTATTAAATAATGATTCTTCCTTTTTTTTATTTATCATTAATCATTATAATGAATGTAGCTAATGTATATAAACAGATTGACAATAAATTGCATTTGAGAATAAGCTGAAAGTACAGTTATATTAACAGCCACAAAGCTACTTTCCTAAAATTATTCAGAAAAAGTGGTAGCTTGCGTTAATCAACGATCTCAAATTTATATTTTAATTAAAAATATTATAACTTTTTAATAACTTCTAAGCTAGCCGAAATATCATATCAAAAATCTTTTTCCCCCACAGCAGGGTAGTTAGTGAGAACCAATTCAGACTCTCCACTTTCCGCAAGCAATCGAGACGTTGTATTCTTTTTGGGGAGACTCAACTCTCCGTTTGGGGATCGAACCAAGAACCCGTTGCGTTGACAGTCTGGTACTCTCCCACTGCTACCACAGTCTCTACCTTAAGCAATATTTATAATTATATGAAAATATTATTATTTATTAGTTTAGAAAATTTTAATATGTTATTGCTTTTACCAGCCATCGGAATTTGCTTACTTTGTATGTATATTTCAGTTGAACTTAATGTTTAGGCTGTTTAAGGAGGCAAGTGTGTAGCGTAACCAAACACCGGGTTTTATCAGGGAATAAAAGAAATAATAGATATAAGAATAGAGGAAATAAATTAAAATTAAAATATAAACTGTCTTTGTACAGTGAGGTCTAGATGGCATCAAATTATTTAACAATGTATGTTAAATGTTATTTCTCAATTCGGCGGAAAGTAAGGAACGGAGTGTCTTAACACTGTGTTCCCTCTGCCTACTTTGCTATATGCGGGATACAGCGTGAAGCTAAAAAAATTAGATATGTGATTTTTTTTCATTTCCGCTAGTCTCTCCTAGCTTTCATCGGCTGGTAGCGGTAGGCCGGTTTTGTTTATTGCTAATAAGCTCGTAAGCCATCCGATATATTGTGCGGGGATGAAAGACGTAAGATCTGTTGACTTTCTTATTTCTTACTGTTACATGCTGTGACGCTTTGCGAATTTATATTGTATGTAAATTCTTTTAATTTCTCTCCAGTAGGCAGAGAATCTGGGATCAAGAGACTCCGTTGCCCATAATTGGAGGCATTATGTGTTGAGTGGCGGAACTCAACGCCGCAATTTGTCTTAACTATTTATTTTTTGAATATATTTTAGATTTTCTTAGACATGGGATATCGACTATGGATGTTTGTTCCATCGCTGCGGATGCATATTTTAAAATATATTTAAATTTTAATGTCCTTTTTAAAAAATAATATTCTTCATCTAATTCTTACCGGATATACAGAAAATATATTCGTTCCACTAAGTTTCTTGCCCCAGTTTTTCTTATCTAAAAGCTTAGTGAATTGTAGGTATTACTAGAAGTTCAAAAAATGAAGTACGAGATAAAGTCAATTTACTTTAACTAAATGTTTATTTACAATACAAATAACAAGAATAAACGGAATTTAGTAAGTACTTTGATGTACAAATATTTTCTGCATATAAATTTAAATATAGGAATTTCCTCAGCAGGAATCAAACTCAAAACCATTTCGTGAACATTCGGAAACTGACCCACTATACCATAATAGCGTATGTTTCTATTTATTGACGTGATTTTTTTTATATATCTTTAATTCATTCACATACGAATATAAATAAATCCTACATTTTTTCTTTTTTAAAATACAAACAACAAATTTTATTTTCTACAGAGTATATACTATATATAGTTTTTTTTAAAGCTAAAAGAGAAGCTAGTGTCATGACACTTCGGTCTCCACTCTCTATGTGCTATAACAATGCTGTGTTTTGACGACCAGTTGACTTGTCAATTGGCAATAATTTAATTTTCTTAGACTGGGAATCGAACCCACAACCAAATACATTTACAGTCAGACGTCTGTCTCTACACACATACCTACATTACACAGTACAAGTTCTGTTGCTCCGGTTTCTAAGTGTAAATAGCTTTTTATTTGCCATATGTGTTATCAGCGGAAGGCGCTAAGAGGCGGCCGCACGACTCCTCGTGTTTCCCAACTCCGGCCTTTCGACACCACTCGCAAATGATATTGTAAAAGAAAATTCTATTTTAATAGGCTAGGTATAACGGTTGCTATGTACGGCCTTTGTAGTGCAGTGGCTTTGGTAATGGAGGGAGGTTCCAATTCGATTGAATTAAGCGAGTAGTATTTGTTTTGATGTTATTAGCACTTAAGTTGTTAGTATTTAAAGAGGCCCTTTAACCCTACACTTGGATAGCTAGTCTGAGGTACTGCTCGGAGCTTCTTTCTCAGCAATACAATTGGCACGCGCACGGCTAATTCGTGGAATGTTAAGGAGTATTTTTTACTTAAGAAAACGCGGCGTTGAATATAAAAGCGCGGTGTTGAGTTCCGCCATTTAGTACACATAATAAAATGAAAATAGAGAACGGATTGACATTAGGTTATTTCTAACCACCACTCTGTGGGAAAAATTGTGAATCCAGTTAAATTACACAGATGAGAAAAAGGCCTTTCAAAAAATTTATTTATTTAAAACAAGTTGAAGACAATAATTATTTTAATTAAAAATTAAACAAAGATAAATACTAAATAGCAAATATTTCTAACTTGTTATACTTTTCTTAGACCACACAGCATGCAATGCCTCAATTCGGTGGAAAGTGGGGAACAGAGTGTCTTACCACTAGGTTCCCTCTGCTTACCCTACTATATGCGGGATACAGCGTGAAGTTATGTATGTATATATATGTTCTTAGATCTCGTGTCCGATGTCAGCGGAATATACCTTTATTCTATGTTAGTTATCAGTAGTTGTAGCAAAAAAAAATACTTCTTATAATGCGGTAAAAAAAAAAATAACTTATTCTATTATAACGGAAAGTTCCACCACAAAAGTCACAGTCTTAATTAAATGTCACTGAACAAAATAGTGAGACAATTATCACTATGGAATGACATTTTATCACCTGACTGTCTGTTTGTTTTGTGTTTGTTTCTAATAGCTTGTAATAATGCTAATAGCTACCAAATACAGATACTGTGAAGATGCAATAGGATTTTCTGAGAGGAAAGCTTTATAATTAAGAGCAAGTTATAGCCACTCCAGGAAATAAAAATATTAATTAATATTTAGTATTTTCATTCCCTTTGGTAACAAGGTAAAGCGCGGCGTTGAGTTCCGCCACTCAGCACGCAATGCCTCAATTCGGTGGAAAATGGGGAACGGAAATGTTAAAAGAGAACGGAGTGTCTTAACACTAGGTTCCCTGGTTCCCTCTGCCTATCCTGCTAAGTGCGGGATACAGCGTGAAGCTAAAAAAATGCTAAAAAACAGATCTTGTTTTTATTTTTGGAGTTATACTTCCTCAGGTGCGGTAAGAAAAATTGATGAGAGTAATTTTTTAAGATGTGCGCAAATACCGTCACAAAAAATCGACACCATGAAGTTAACCAGTCAACATTTTAGTTTTCTGTGATATTTAAAAAAAAATAATTTAACTAGATAATGCATTTCAAAAAAAACTTTCCTTCAATGTATTGAATATTTTTTCTTTTTGTATTAGTGTCGTTTTTCCCACAAATATTATATGATTACCCACTGAAACCTCAATATCGTCGTCAACCGTCACTAGCCAGAGCGATGGGCGAGAACAAGATATATACTTACGTAGTAGAAGCTCCTTATCATTCCGTGGATTCATTAAGTAGGAGCCCATCGCATTGCAGAGAGAGTAGCTCGGAGCAGTGCCTGGGACTTGCGGCACAAGTGTAGGCTTGAAAGATACCTTTATAATACACATACCTTGTATTAAAACTGAAATTTCAAATTACAAAATATTTTAGAAAAAAATATTACAAACGAAATTCATGTAGTGGTAGACAAATTGTATAATTGACAAAGCTTCCATTCAAAAATGGATATACTGTAACCGGATGCTGGAGACTGAAAAAAAATCTAATCAAATAATCAAAAATCAGTAATTTATATATAGGTGTACTTATTTGTATAAAGTATAAATAAATAATTCTACCTTTGTCCTGCAGAAGCGAGCTATTCGTGCAATCTATAACTTAGGCCCTAAAGATTCCTTAAGACAAAAATTTAAGGAAATTAATATTTTAACAGTTGCCTCTCAGTACATCTTTGAAAATGTGATGTATGTTAAGAAAAGTTGGCGATGCACATAATATAAATACAAGAAATAGGCTTAAACTTGCAGCGCCTGTAACTCGATTGCATCGAGCCCACAATTCTTTTATGGGACAATGTGTATGCTTTTACAATAGGATCCCAGAAAACGTCCGAGAACTTTCCAATTCACAATTTAAAAAAATTGTGAAAAGACGTTTGTGTGTTAAAGGTTATTACCTAATTAGTGATTTTATAAATGATAACACACCTTGGGAATGAAATGCTCGCTCCAGTGTGTTTCAAAGGTATCATTACCACTAATAAATAATTGTAAACCATTGACGAATAAAAACAAAATCCCGCTGAGTTTCTTCGCCGGTTCTTCTCAGGTCTGAGGCATTAAATTTAGTGAACCGGTGGTAAATTATTCGGCGTTCGAAAAATGAATCATGGAACTTTTTTGAATAAAATTTTTTGAATAAAATTATTTGACTTTGACTTTGAATACTTATTACTAGAAAGCTTCGACATGCAATTCTACTCTTTACGTATAACTTCACGTATCTCCTGAACGTTGTATATTGACAGGTAAAGCCGAATGACGAGTTTATTTTATTACCATTTAAGGACATGTATAGTGAGTTCAATCCTCGAAACGAGGAAGTTATATCAATTTGATAGAATTTTTATGTGTTACTATATAACTTTATACTGAATGAACTGATTTTGATAAATCTTTTTTTATATGATAGCTAGTGCTTTCGATGTGATCTCATTTAAATTTAGTTAAAATCTGACGAGGAGTTTTTGAGTTATTTGTAATAGTTGAACTTTTTAATGCATTTTACTTGCAGTCGGTTTTCAGTTTTTAACTTTATATTTATCACATGTATATACTTTAATTAACAAATATATCTATATATTAATATAGTCTATAAGCAAGTGTATCCCCAGCAGGTACCCATAGTCCACCCTACTGTTACCGACTCCCAAGAGATAGCACTTCATTTGTCTTTGTCTGAGCGAACACGGAAAACTCATTAATGCATTTAGAAAACTGTAAAAATACCTATCACTGTTTATTAGGGTTCCCTATTAAAATGAGAAAACGATGTAAGAGACCGTCCATCTGAATTTTAGGGGTTTGTATTTTTTTTCTTCTTTTTATAGTTTCACGCTGTACCTCGTGTTTATCAGGGTAGGGCAGAGGGAACCTGAGAACCTAGTGTTAAGACACTCCATTCCCCACTTTCCACCGTATTAATGCGTTGCCTGCTGAGTGGCGGAACAACGCCGCGCGTTGCCTTGTTACCAAACCCACGCTTTGAAAGCAAAGCGCGGCGTTGGTAACAAAGGTTACCAAACCCATGAAAAGAAAAATTCAATTTTCTGGAGTGGGAATCGAACCCTCAACCTGTCGCGTTTAAAGTCGCACGCTTGTGCATCTGCGCCATGACAGGCGTTATAACGGGTTTTGTATAATTTTATGTATATTTTTTAGCTTCATGCTTTATGCAGTATGGCAGGGTCTAGTGTTAAGACACTCCGTTCTCCACTCTCCACTAAAATTAGAAACATTGCGTGTTAAGTGGTGGAACTCAAAGAAAGTAGTCAATAATAGAGTCAATTATTAAAAAATTGCAGTTACATATTTATAGAAATCACATCACATGGACATTAAAGAAATTATATTTGTTTATTTTTTAAGATAGCCTATAATGAATCTACATTTCTTTGTCTTACTAGAACGGGAAAATGTAATTAACTTAATTATAATCTTACCCCAAGTGAAAATCGAAGCTACACTCATCCTGTTACTATGAGAAGATGTTCCATTGCGCCAAGATGACCGTTAATACCTAAATAATAATAAATGATTGACTAAAGTAATTTATATAATAAATATATTTTGAATATTACTTTTTATATTCATATATATTTAATTATTTATTTACAAAATTTTAATATCATTAAGCTTTAAAATATTATAAAGCAAACAACTTAATGTTAAGTAAATATTAACAAAGTGGCAAACTTTTGTTGATCTGTAATTTTAAAGCTGCAAATATTTTTATTATTATTATAATTTATTTATTTTTTTAACTTCACGCGGTATCCCGCATATAGCAGGGTAGGCAGAGGGAACCGGAGAACCTAGTGTTAAGACACTCCATTCTCTTTCAATAATTCCGTTCCCCACTTTCCGCTGAATTGAGGCATTGCATGTTGAGTGGCGGAACTCAACGCCGCGCTTTGCCTAGTTACCAAACTCAAGAAATAAAAATACTAGATTTTACATTTCTTGGAGTGGGAATCGAACCCACAACCTGTCGTGTTTACAGTCGCACGCTTGTGCCTCTGCGCCACGACATTTTTATTATTATCTCTAAGTAATATGCTTAGCTTCTTGCCTTATCCCTGGCAGGGTTGTCAGAGAAAGTCCGTCTCTGCATACTTCTTTCGCCTCGTCCACAGTCAGTAACGATATCTTCATGGGTTGATTATTCCGGTGGAGGATCCTCATAAGCTTTTTACATACATAAGAAAAATTTACTACAATCAAAATTTATAATACTTTACAATTTAGTTATGAAAAAGTAAGAAACCAACTTCTTAATAATCTGCTAAATTATTGAAATGCTATAAATTAGTATATTGACTATTACAAAAACAATAAATGTAGTTTTTTTTCTTTCATGTGTTTTGATTTGCAATTCTTAACTGCTTATCAAAGTAGTGGGAAAATAAGGAACTGACAAACCACATAACGCCATGCAGTAACTTCCTTATTTTAATTTGTCTCATTACATTACGGTAACGCCATCTAGTAAACTACAAAAGAAATACCTTACTGCTACTTTAAAATATGGAGCTGTGTTACCATTTGACTTTTTCTTTTTAACTGGCGCCATCTATGAAATAGAAATCTTTTTATTTTACTTGTGTTTTCTTCAGTAGGTGGCGTTTCTAATCTTTATAAATTAGCTCCTTTGTTTTTAATTTTACACCATATTACAAAAATAATAATTTTCACTTTAAAGCAATTTAAGTTCTATAATTAGTTTAATAAATTCTGTAGATTTTTAGTAATATATATTAAAATGTCAAATTAACATTTTGAATTCTTAACGATTTTAACTTAAGATTTTGGCAGAAAATGAAAACTGATTTCAAATCAAATGCAATTTAAAAACCTACACAAGCATGAATAACCCAAAAAGTACACTGGGGATATTAATTAAATTTTAAATGGTCCTCACTGTAGGAAGCCAGTTATCATATAAAAAAAAAGAAAATCATCAAAATTACTCTTCATCCAATAAAAAGTTATGAGGAACCAAAAATACAGTCACATTAGGAACCTCTCTCCCTTTTTTTGTCCCTTATAAAATAAATAATATTTAAAATCTATGAAAACATAGCATAAAAAACGATAAAAACACTTATTTTACAAAAAATAACAGCAAAAAGCCAAACGTCACGCGGTGTTCCCAGGCGGTCACCCATCCAAGTACTAACCGCGCCCGATGTTGCTTAACTTCGGTGATCGGACGAGAACCGGTGTATTCAACGTGGTATGGACGTTGGCGATTAATGAATTTAAATACTATAATATATAACACATTTGATAATTTTATTGCTTAATATAATATAAGGCGTGAATAAATTGATAAATCGAAAACACATTAATTCAAATCTTGTATTTTTGTTCACCCAAAAAAGAAATGTAGTCACACTAAATGAACCAATATTGATGATAATTTTTTTTTTTGGTATGAGAGATGAATGAGCCTTACGTTTTATTTTTTCTTAAGATCTTATTTTAACATTACGCTGTATCCGGCACATAACTGGATAGGCTCGGGTACCCTCCCAAGCACCTAGTGTTAAGATACTCCGTTCTCTTTAACATTTCCGCTTCCGTTGGACGTACAATTATATTTTTTTTGAATAAACTCTTTGAATTCCGCCACTCAGCACGCAATACCTCAATTCAGCGGAAAGTGGGGAACGGAGAGTCTTAACACTAGGTTCCTTTTCCCTACCCTACTATATGCGGGATACAGCGTGAAGCTATGTATGTATGTATGTATGTCTACGTAACAGGCAGCATAACAAAGAAACAGTATAATAAGCTGTATCCTTAACACACTAAAGGTCTTTCTCACAGTATTCGTGTTGCGACACTCCTAACATTTAGAGCACTACTAGTCCAGTACCAGTGTCAAGGCCAGTGAGATGACGTGTAAGATACTACGTGAGATAAATTGTTATAGATATTCGTTATATACTACTGTAAGAAAGAATTGACTTTTATTTAACAATGGTTGTAGATATAATTTTAAATAGAATTTAGATTTAAATAAGATACGTTCTTGCTTAACATCGTATAACAGAATAGAAGAGAGGGTTTAAAGTCAATACACTTCGTTCACCACTCACAGCCTGAATTTGAGACTGCGTGTTAAGTGGCGAAATTCAACGTCTCGCCTTTCTCGCTTACTAGAACGACAAAATAAAAATAATTTAAAAATTAAAATTCCCGCGAATGAGAACCGAACCCACAACCGTCACTGTTACAGACAAATGTCGTCCCAGCCGTTGCAACACTAACGAAGAACCCCATACAACTAACTCTTAATATATGAGGACATATTGCGGCATCTAAGCGTCTAAAATGTGAACATTAATGTATACATGAAGAACGAAGTGTCCTAACACTATACTCTCACACACATAAAAATCAAACAGAAAACAGCACCGAGAAAAAAATACAATAAAAAAAATAAGTTGCCATAACTCATAGTAACTGTCCAAAACAACATTCTTCATACTACAATTATATAGCACCTCGCTAACTACAAAGGAGTTATTGTTTGAGAGTTGCTTGCGTAACAACCTTGAACATATTCGGCTTTTCTACTTTTGTTCGTTTTAACTGCCTACTTGTACTTGTAGAAGTGAGGCATATGTGACCATATATAAGGCTTCTTTAGTTATAGGTAATATGCAAAGTATGGCCTTTACATAAAATATTTGTGACATATTTTCTACTTTTTACACAGCGCCTGTCGTGGCGCAGAGGCCAAGCGTGCGACCGTAAACGCGATCGGTTGTGGGTCTGATTCCCAGCTACAAGAAATGGAAGTTTCATTTCCTGGGTTTGGTAACAAGGCAAAGCGCGGTGTTGAGTTCCGCCATTTGCCACCATGCTTTAGCCCCCGTAAGCGTGGCAGAGTAGTTAGAATTTAGTTAGTTAGATAACCTCAGAGTCAAGACACACCCGTTTCTCGTTCCTCTGAGCAAAAATCGAACCTACAACCAATAGCATTAACAAATACTGCCGTGCGCCATGAATGACAAATATTATCTACTATTTTGGGCATCGTCTATGGCTGTCGTGGTGCAGAGGCACAAGCGTGCGACTGTAAACGCGCGGGACAGGTAGTAGGTTCCATTCACACCTTTCGAGGAAACAAAAATTTTGCATTTTCATTTGCTGGTTGGGAAACAATGCAAAAAGCGCGACGTTGAGTTCTGTAACTCACGCACGCAATGCCCCACCCGGCGGAAAGTGAGAAACGGAGTGTCTTAACACTCAGGTTCCTCAGGTTTCCTCTGCCTGCGCTGCTATATGCGGATAATAGCTTCTGAAGCCAAAAAAAATCAGTACATTTACGGCAGATACATATCATAATTTCAATACACAATTTTTTAATTACAAACCCAATAAGAGTAACTCCTTTATACTCCACTCCATAAATACATTACATACATGTTAAAGCGTAACGATACTTCCCACTCATCAAGCATATCATATTACCTTCACACGTATAGTGGTATGTATGACGTAAGCATACTTCTTATGACTATAGAGTTAAGGTACAGGTGGCAAAAAGGAATCTTCATTGCCGGCGGCTAAGTGTAGTGCCTGTACTTTTATTTATATTGGATAGGCGAAAATTTGAATATTTTGTATGTTCCAGATTATTAAAAGAAAATTAAAATTGGCGGAAAGTGGGAAAGGAAAATGTTAAAAGAGAATCCAAGTGTCTTAACATTAGGTTCCTCAGATTGCCCTTTGTCCTGCCTGGTACATTAGGTGGCAGGGATACAAAGCGTGAAGCTAAAGAATACATATTTCATACATAGCTTCACGCTGTATCCCGCATAGGGCAGGCAGCGGAACTCCAGCGTTAAGATACCTGCTCCCGGACTTCCGCCAAATTGAGGCGCGTTGCGCAGAGCGGTGAAACTCAACGCGCTTTGCTCTTAGTGCGCTACTCAAACCCAGGAAATAAAAAATGAATTTCCTGAGTGGGAATCGAACCTTACAACCTGTCGCGCTTACAGTCGCACGCCGCTAATAATTTCAAAATTACATTTCTAGTCGAAGCATCAAACTCCAAGTGAATTTATCGCGCCTGTAGAAGTTACACAGCCATCCCCATTGCATTTCCCAATCACCTCTGTCTTACAAACATTGTTGGCTACAAATTAATAAAATGCTTTTTGTTAATAAAAGTTACAAAAAAATAATATGTGTGTAGGTTTATTGTTTCTCAATGACATGTTTTTTCAATCATTATATACTTAAAAATTATTGACATTTTAACGCTTATATTAAAACTCTCATAATATCAAAAAGCCAAATTCAAACAAATGAATCACGGCTATTTTAGTATTCGAAAAAATACATATTTGAATCCTGACGTTTCTCTGAACACAGTTCAGGGTCACTGACTTTTTTTCACAGGTAGACTGAGGTGGCATTCATCTATCATTTGATACAATTATTATATCAAACTACCGCCAACGATTTCCTTACTGAATCGTATGTGGACTCTAGTAAAGATTTAATGGAGTGGTTCCAACCACTTAATGGTGGTCTAACCCATCTCTCCTATTGAAATTAGGAGGTTTCTTTGTATTTCAATAGGGCCTCATGGGATCTATTCACCAGCTCACCTGTGACCACGGACTACTGTTAAGTAAGGTTAAAACGTCGGGTTTTCTGTAAAATGTATTTTCGAATACAAATATACGCTGATTAACTGATTAAAAATTGTTTCATTTAATATATTTACATATATTCACTTAAAAATCAAAGATCTCATTATGCGTTAAACTCCTCAATAAAAATGCTTGAGACATTCTGGCAAAAAAGTTATATTACTATTTATCTATTTTACTTTTACGGAATACTCATTGTTAGTTACAATGTTGAATGAAAGACAATAATTCTTGGGAATAACCGTTCATTACTTCCATACATTCCATACATTTTGTTTGGTGGTAGGAGGTTCGTCCTCCGTCTGGCTCGCGACCACTATCATGTCAAAGACGAACCGCTAAATATCTTATGATGTGTTCCGGTTCAATGGCATGTAAGCCAGGTTTTCCCCTTTCCCACCCATCCTTTCCCCAAAATGTGGTGGTTCCGATAGCGGACCACTACATTATCCTCCCTTTCCATCTGTATCCTCTAGGTTGGCAACGCATCTAGTACATCTCTTGTGTTGTAGATGTTCATGGGCGAAGGTAACCACTTACCATCAGGTGGTCCTTCTGCTCGTTTGCCATCCGGTATCCATAAAAAAAAAAAACATAAATATTATATGATATATTTTATATTTTATGTTATATTTTATATTTAATAAAATTAAATTCAAAATATGACTTTTAAAAAGATATTATCGTTGTATGAATTTTGATTACGCAGAACAAATTAACAACAATAAGAAATATCACAAATTACTGTTAATATCCACCGCTCTTTACTTTCTGTACGATTACTAGACATTGACACAGAGAGAAATGACGGAACTAAACGCCGCGCTTAATTTATAATTATATAATTATTTTGCTGAGCGCAGATCGAATTTACAACGATTTCGTCTATAGTCAGCCACTTTACCATTACGCCATAATTAAATGATTTACAATTAGCTTAGAGGAGATGGAACTGTGGAGACAAACATTATTGCACATTTTAAAGGGGCCTACGCTTGACTCATAAGCCTCTGGCACAGCCCCGAGCTTATATCTCAGTGTCACTCGACCCACACTCTGACTCCATGGAATGTTAAGGAGTTTCTTCACTTAAAAAGATAGTGTCACATTAGCGTAGGGAGAGAGAAAAAGTAACACTGAAAGAAAAATATGTTCCATGATATATTTTTTTAGATATTCGATTTCTAGAAAGAAAATACAACATACTTATACTAGCAGTAAACGTTTACAACATCGCATAAATATAGTAAACAGCTTGTACAGAGAAGATGCGTGGAATGTGGCATCAGAACGTCATGCCGTTCGCCGTGACGGCAAGACAGCCTACTACCAAGGCGCGCCAATAGATATTTCACATAAATAAGAAATTTAATATGTCCTAATAGAATGTTATATACATATTTTGAAGAAAGTTATAAGTGTTACGAAATGCTTTCACCGAAGTCGAAATAAGGTACTAATGCCAATATATTATGCTAATATTTTAACGAAACTTTTAAAAAACGAAAAATTTAAAAAAAATCGGAAACTAGGGAGGCATTTTTAAAGTATTGCGTCAGTGTGTGTGGAAAAGTTATAGATACGAATAAATAGGGTGTGAATGAGATGGAACTTTTGTGTGGAAATTATTGTATTTGTTGAATAATTTGTTTAATTAATGAATTTTTGTATTTGTTGTATTTGTTGTTTTTAAATGTGTTTTATTATGTCTTTAAATTATTGTATTTGTTGTTTTTAAATGTGTTTTTACAAAGTCTCTGATTATGTCAGAGGGACCCTGCATTATTTAAAAAAAAAAAAAAAATAAAAAAAAAAATAATATAATATATATACATATTTTGAAGAAAGCTATAAGTGTTACGAAATGCTTTCACCGAAGTCGAAATAAGGTACTTATGCCAATATATTATGCTAATATGTTAACGAAACAAACACGTGTTAACTTATATTATAAAATACATTTTCTTTAAGTCAAGGCTTTTGTGAATATTTTATTAAATTAGCAACTTTCACTGATACTATTTTAATGTGAGGTAATTTTATTTAGCTTCACGCTGTATCACGCACATAGCAGGGTAGGCAGAAGGAACCTGAGCACTTAGTGTTAAAACACTCTGTTTTATTAAGATTTCTGTTCCTCACTTTCCACATAATTTAAGTATAGTATGATGAGTGGCGAAACTCAACACTGCTGCCTTGTTACGAGAGTGAGGAAATGAAAATAGTAAATATTGCTTTTATTTATTTTAAATATTTAATATTTTCATTCCCTAAAGTAGGCTTTGAACCTACAACCTATCGCGTTTACAGTAGCACACTTATATCTCTGTGCAACGACTGGGTGAGGTCTTTACAGGTAACATAATGATACAATACAAATTACATAAAAATTTTTAAATGTAAGAAAGCATTTCGCAATAGAGCCTGACTATAAACATGACTGGGAACATCTTTATTTGTAGCCTATGTATTATTTTGATAAACAAGCTATATTATTGTAAAGTTTCATCTAGATCCGTGCAGTAGTTTTTACGTGAAATAGTAACAAACATCCATCCTCACAAAAAGGTGCCCTTGCGCCTGTCGGCATCCTCTCAAGCAGCCAGTTAGTGCTTGCATTTCGCAGGGACTGAGCACCCTCTTCCCTCACCCCCCCGGTATCGCTGTAAAGACCACTAGGGTCAACAGCATGTGTATCCATTCGAAAAAAAAAAAAAAAAACGTCCTCACAAACTTTCGCATTCATAAGTAGGATAATGAATAAAAACACCTGTTATAGCGCAGAGGCACAAGCGTGCGTGGGTTCAATTCCCAATCCAGGAAATGTTAGTATTTTCATTTCCTGCCTGTTCCGCCACTCAGCACGCAATGCCCCAATTCGGCGGAGAGTGGGGAACGGAATTGATGTAACAGGAACCGGAGTGTCTTAACACTAGGTTGTCAGGTTTTTTTCTGCCTCACCCTGCCATATTGCAGGATACAGCGTGAAGTTAAAATAAAAATATATTTAATATATTAAAATTTTCAAGATTTCAGCCAATGTATACGTATATATGTATGCATACAATACTTACAGGTACATGTTACGTAATGTGGGCGCGGAAGAAAGCCGGACGCACGATGCGTTGCCTACTTTGAGGAAGACGTACTCTGGTGAGACAGAAAATAAATCACAAAATCTTAACATAAATATATATTTTTTTTACACAGAATTTGTCAAATATTACCTCTATTGAAAAGTTGCTAACAGCAACTTTTTTACGATTTTACTTTTTTCTTACCATATCTGGAGTTACAGGCAAAGAGAACCTAGTGAAGACACCTGTTCTCTATTTCCTTCCTTCCGCCTCTCGAAATGTTAGACATGAAATGGACTGGCGGCAGTGGTTGGTGGAACTCAATGCCGTAATTTAGTCAGCCGTGAAAAACGAAATATATGAGTTGAACTTTCACGCTGTAGGTCTCGCCTGAGAACCTAGTGCAAGACACCTGCCCTCTTTTCACAACACCCTGCTCGATTTCACGAATTGAAGACAGTGAGTGGCGGAACGCCGTTGTTTCCAGACCCAGGAAATGAAAATACTAACATTTCCTGGGGTGGGAATTGAACCCACAACCTGTCGCGTTTACAGTCGCTCGTTCGATTCAAACTCCAGGAAATGGTATTTTTCATTTCATGGGCTTGGTAACAAGGCAAAGCGCGGCGTTGAGTTCCGCCACTCACCACGCAATGCCTCAATTCGGCGAAAAATAGGGAACGGAGTGTCTTAACACTAGGTCCCTCTGCCTACCCTGCTATATGCGGAATACAGCGTGACTTTTTACGAAAAGTTTTAGTTTTACCAATATAAAGATATTATTTTGAGCAACCCGATTTTTTTAATATTTTGTTTCTGCCTACAAAACTACGTACAAAAGATTTGAATTAAGTATAAATGTCCATTTTAGTTGTACATATTTCCTTCGCGATGTTACCCAAGTGTTTCTTAAAAGGACAAGTCTCGGAGCCGGCCGGCCGAGAGCTGTCAACTCGCCACGCCACATTTCACCGGATGGTAAAAATAGATACTTTACTAAAAATAATATTACGTACGCATTGTAAAACTACTGTAACTTAAAAAAAGGTTATACTGACATACCTTACAATTAGCAGTAAATCCGTAAAAATAAAAATAAATATATGGAAAAAAATAGACAGAAATATATATATATATATATATATATATATATATATATATATATATATAATGTATTAGAAAACTAAATATGTAATAGAACTTAGTGATATATCACTGTGAGCGTATAATTTTTGTTATAGCTTCACGCCTTTTGTCGCATAGCAGTGTAGTCAACAAGAATTTTGTGTTCGTCTTTCCAGAGAGGAGAAATGATTTTTTTTTAGCTTCACGCTGTATCCCGCTATATGCGGGGTAGGCAGAGGGAACCAAGTGTTAAGACAATTCGTTCCCCACTTTCCACTGAATTGAGGCATTGCGTGCTGAGCTGAGTTACCAAACTCAGAAAATGAAAATAATTTAAATATAACAATTTCCCCGATTGGAAATCGAACCCATAACCAATCTTGTTTTACAGTCAGACGGTGTCCCATTACTACGGCCTGTATGAACACTATGATAAATGGCATGTAAAAAAATCCAGTAGAAAAGGAACCTGTCATAAAGAATTTACTAATCTGTTTGACAAAGGCCAATAAAAAAACTTGAATTTGATATTTACCCACATCCCGTAGAAACGGAAACAGGGGAACAATACAAAAAGGGGATCCTTGAGAATATTAACATATATTATAAAGAATCGGGGTCTATGTACTAATCTACTAATAACTAACTGCCTACCTGCGTCTGTTTTAGATTCGATTATTTTAAAATAATATTATTTTTTTTTTAATAATTAATAACACATATGAGATTTGTTTTTTATTTACTAGACATAGAAATGATTATTGGCATAGTAAGTAAAATCGATTTTTCGAGAAAAAAGTTAAGAACTTCAAGTTTACCAAAAAAAAAACGGTTGCGTTATTGAGTGACACAGTGTATAGATAAAATTGCTGCCGATGGAAAGATGAAATTTGGCATGTAGCCTTCTTGAAGAGTGTAGGGGAGCACTAAGAGAGGACATCAAAGTTGCGAGATATCGCTATTAACTATATAAGTATATAGATACATACATACATACCTTGGATACATACATACATATATACATTTTGACGCTGCGCTGCAGTTTTCAACTTTAGCAGTTGTCAACGTATCTTCTGTTACCGTGTAATAAGCCCTGTCTGTTCCTAATAAATTTTATTTTATTTTATTTATACATACATAACTTCAAGTTGTATCCCTCATATAGCAGGGTAGGCAGAGGGAACCTGAGAAACAGTGTTAAGACACTCCGTTCCCCACTTTCCGCCGAATTGAGGTATTGCGTGCTGAGTAGCGGAACTCAACGCCACGCTTTGCCTAAATTTAAGTATTATTATCCAATATACATTTATAATTAATTAATTATTTAAAAAACCAGCGTTCGCCACTTTTCGCCCGATTTCGAGATTTTCCGTGTTAAATTGCATAACTTAACGCCGCGCTTGCTCTTACCAGAGTGGACGGTGAAATTACAATAATTTAAATATAATCTCCTTCCTGGGAATCGAACTCACTGCCGTTTGCGTTAGAAGCTATTCCACTGCGCCTCACAACGCCAAAACTTAATAAACTTATAAGAAAATAAATAAGAGGAATTTATGCAACGTTTTTTTTATACTTCGAAATATCGTGACAAGTATAACTAAAAAAAAAAAATTATTCAATAATTACTATAAATAGACTAATTAGTCAACAATTATACAATATTACATACATTTATTATTATTTTTAACACGATTTCAAGCAATAATTGCACAAAGTAGACCACTAATGATACTTTTAAAACAGTTCATCCTGGAAATAAACGATTACCTGTTTGGAAACCAGATTTGTTAACAAATCATAAACGCTATTTTTCATAATTTATTCTAGTTTTTCGTAATTTGATACAAAAATGAATACTAAATCGACCAAAAACCGACAATGTACTAATTTGTTATAATTTTTTAATACAAAATAAACAAATATACTTAAATATACGTAATAACATAAAAAAATGTTGCCTTTTTTACTTCTAAAAGAGTAAATTCCTAATTTGATTCTTTTATATATTTGAATACCTTAAAAACTTTATTTCTATACTTAAATAAGAAATGCGATGAACAAATTATAAAACAAAAAAATATGAAAACAAAAAAATATTCTGATATAGTTGGTGAATTTTTGATAAATTTTAATTTTATATTTTATTTATTTTTTATTTCTTTTTTTTATTATTGGTATATTTTTTTTCACGAATAATATAAAGTCTTCAACTTCACGCTCTTTCCCGCATAGTTTAGTAGTCAGAGAGAATTCAGTGTAATAACACTCCGTTCTCCGTTACCCGTTCTCAATACATTACGTGTTGACTGCTGAAACACTTTCACCATAACAGATAAACAAAAATAATTTAAATATATACCCCAAATGGAAATCGAACCCATAACCACTCCCATTTACACATGAACAAAAATCAAAATATAGAGAAATTTTCAATATTAAATAACATTCGAAATACATAACTCCGTAAGGAGGTGGTAAGTTCGACAGACCGCGATACCTCACAGTGTTTCCCCCCGACCGCCGTGTCAGCCGCCTGCGTTGGAGTAAAAACTGAGGATTTATATTCAATAAAACCTATATATTTATGTGATGATGGAACTTAATTTTTGGTCCCTAGAAGGAGAAATGTATGATTCGATCAGCTGAATTTAATTTTTGAAAAAGGAGTATTTTTTTTTTTTGGATTTTGACTATTTTTGTATTTGAGAGAAGTGACTTTTGTGGATTATAATTGGAAATGATGTTATATTTTTGATTCATCATTTTTGCTGCTATGCCACTGCTGCTGCTGCTGCTGCTGATGCTGCATGCTCTATGCATATATGCCTGTAACTACTATATATATATAATATAACTTTCCCATATATCTTTCTCCACCTCTGTTTGTTTTTCTTCTATATAATATGATAGATTTAATTTTTTTTTTTTTTTATACTGTGTATGGTATAAAGGTGATTTCCACTAAAAGTTTATTTAATCACGTAAGCATATATTTATTGAAAATTAATTACAAAATATTAATTTTTAAAATAAAAATAGAAAAAATTGTGTTGCATATATGATAAAAAGAGATACTATGAGAATTTGCGTTTAGAAATTACATTTAATTCTCCATTCATTTTTACTCCATTTACATTTATGTTATTTTTATTTTTTCTATTAATTGTTACGAATGCAATGCAACCTTTACATGAGGGTTGTATTATTTATTCACCCACAGGGCAAGGCATATGTGTGTGTTTTCCACTTTTTGTGTTACTTTTCAATTTACATCAATTTCTAGATCACTTTAATGACTGTAAAGAAATAACTTAACTCCACATTCTCAATAACAAACAACAAACAAACAAACAAACAAACAACAAACAACAAACAAATAACTATATATTTTATTTAAAAAATTCTACAAAAAACAAATAAATGAACTAAATGTGAAATTATTACTAATATTCATAAACAACTTGTTAGATCTTTAACTAAATTTCTTAAATGACACATTACAAGCCTCGCTATCATATAAAAATGGATCACCAAAATCAATTCACCCACAAAAATTATACAGTAACACACGTTAAATCCAGTCGAATTTAAACCTCCTTTTTAAAAAAATCGGTTAAAAAAGTAAAAAATGACAGTAATTGACTACTAATCGTCATATATTTCATATTAACAAAAACACAAAGGCACGCGTCCGGAAGACATTCGTAACACGACACTGCTTTTACTGTAATTCTTATTACTTAGAATCAAATCGAAATTATCCAAGCGACTATATAAAAACGTAATAATTGTAATTTTTATTGTTACCTGTCAGTCTCGTCTAGAACTGTCATCAGTCTCATTTCTCTAGCATCAAAAATTTGCAAGGCATCATTAGTAGTTATCTTTTAAATTTAATTAGTTAGCGTGTCTCTTTACCCGACTTTAGCAAATAAAGTACACAGAAATGGAAATAATTTAAATATAATCATTTTCCTAAGTGGGAATCGCCGAACCCACAATCACGTTAACAGTGTCATAAATCCATGGTCTCCATGTGAAAATACATTAAAATATGATAAAAACCCTTTTTGTTTGTTACGCTCACGCCAAAACTATTCAACTGATTACTATGAAACTTTTGTAGATATATTTTAAGAGGTATTAAAATGACATAGGATACTTTTAATTAAAAAAATATATATTAGTAGATATAATTGCTTGCCAAAAAATTTAAAATCTAGCTACTTTAAAGCCTTCAAAAATCAAAATATTCTTATTCAAGTAGGCTATTATAAGCACTTTCGAATCGTCAATTTACAAAAATTTGCTCGGAAGACAGTTCTGCTTGGAGAAGAGCCGGCAAGAAACTCAACAGTTGCTTTTTTTCAAATAAAATTTTTACAATAAATATGTTAACTATAATGAGCCTCCCGGGTGAGCGCGTCAACAGCACTTAATTCCACACATTGGTATCATTATAGTAGTTTTGTACCTTCAAAAGCGTCTACTCCCACCTCAAAGGCCGGCAATGCAATTCTGTAGCTCCTCTGGTGTTACATTTGGGGCCGTGGGCGGGGATCACTTACCATCAGGTGACCCGAACGCTCGCCTTGTCCTTTCCAAATAAAAAATTATAGTATTTTTGACAGAATAATATACTTTTATATGAACACATATACGCACTATACACTACAGTATGTAGTATGGACTGCCATTGACCATCTCCAAGCGAAGCTGCGGGTAACAGCTAATTGATAATAATTTCAATAAAATAATTAGTATTAAAAACATAACTCGTTCAATAAAAAAGAAAAAAGGAAGCATATCCCACAATTTGTTTTAATAAAGTAATAACATATTGTATAATACACATACAGTATAATTAATATTGCGGTAACACCTACACGACTCAGTGATTGCGACTGACTCTGGCAGTACATATACAGGTTACTAAAGATTGGTTATTTTAATTAAAAATATATTTGAAAGGCTGGCGGCACAGTGGAAGTGATCGTGGACTGTTACTATAAAGGGTGAATTTTCTTTAAAATATGCTTACTCCAAAGGTTATCGAGTCGTAGTGAATTCAGATTCACTATAACCGTGATTGCAGTGTGTTCGATCCTAGTAAGAAACATATGAATGTATTATTAATATTATTATTGTTTAAGCTTTCACGCTTTATCCCTAGCATGTTAGTCAGAAAGAACGGAGCGCCAAACGCCAAGTTCTCTACATACTTAATTCGCCTTGTCCACAATCATCAACCTCTTAAAATACCTTCAGGCGGATTCCCATGCTTTTTACATATAATTATATTTAAATTATTAATATTTCCCTCCTCCCTGGTGCGACAACAAGAAAAATTAATGGCAAGCTGAGCATTTTTAAAAAAACATATGTACTGAACGCAGCGGGACTCGAACCCGCACCTATATGGAAACCGTCCAAATAACGTCCAAGCTAATGTAAGTGTGTGATTAACATTTTAAAACCATCAAAAACAGTGCATTGAGTTCCGCCACACAGCACACAATATATCAGAGAATCTCTTCGTTTCTTCGCTCGTTTCTCCGCACTTATTGACTCCTACGCCCTCTATCCACCCTGCTATGTAGAAAATGAAAAGCTATATTAATATTACCAAATAATAGTATAATATTAATTATATTTCTTTTATTAAGTAATATCGCTAAAGAAGTAACAAAACACAAAGTTCATTGAATGTTAGGTTATGAAAGACTCTTGTATTAAAAAAATATATGATTGACACCCCAATTAAAAATATAAATTTTTTTTATTATTAGACAACGACGGCAAACGAGAGCAGAAGGACCACCTGGATGGTAAGTGGTTACTCGTTTTATAGACATCTACAACACCAGAGATGTTGTGGTGATGCGTTGCCAACCTAGAGGATACTGGGATGGAAGGGGGACAATGTAGTAGTCCACTATCAGGAACCACCACATCTTGGGAAAGGATGGGTGGGAAAGGGGAAAATCTGGCTTACATGCCATCGAACCGAACACATCATAAGATATTTGGCGGTTCGTCTTTGACATGATAGTGGTCGTGAGCCAGTCGGAGGACGAACCTCCTAACATCTAAAAAAATAAATTTACTAAAATTTATTTAATATATTTAAAATATGCATGTTATATATTTATGTATGGTAATAATTACGTAAGTAACGCTTTGTTAGTTTTCACTCATTAATAATATAATTTTTAATCTTATTTACTTATTTTGTTATGTCATTTTATTTGAGTTATTTGAATAAATTTAAAAAAATTGTATAATTCATATATTTTACTTAATAAATATATATTTTATGTATACGAAAATATTACTTCTTTTTTAACTGTTTGTTTTACAATGAACAAAATTTGTCAATATTTTAAGATAAACTTTTAACTAGTGAAAATAGCACTTGAAATTTTATTTGGTTTCCGTGAGGCACAAGTCCAGTAACCCCCGCTATGGTCATTTTTTTATACAGCAGTCACGCTTTATATAAGCATAGCAGGGTAGGTAAAGGAAACCCAGTGTTAAACACTACCTTCTTCTCTCTTTCCCGCCCTGAATTCAATAACTTGCATGTTACGTAACTTACCACCGCGTTTTATCTTAAAAAGAAAATTAAAGCTTAAATAAAATCTTCCGAGTTGAAACTCACATCAATCGCGTTTAGAGTTAGACTCTACCGCTGCGCTATTATGACCAAAATATTTATATGCTTTTTAAAAAGTTTTTTTCTTATACAAAATCTATCACCACTTGAATATAAAACGCCTGTCTTGGCGGAGAGGCACAAGCGTGCTACTGTAAATGCGACAGGTTGTGAGTTCGATTCCCACTCTAGGAAATAATAAGGCAAAGCGCGGCGTTGAGTTTCGCGCTCAACACGCAATACCTTAACTTGGCGGAAAGTGAGGAACGTAATGTCTTAGCACTAGGTTCCTCTCAGTTCAATTCTGGAGTATAAGTGCGGATACAGCGTGAAGTATATGTCCTCGTAAAATTTGTTAATCTATTTATTAAATAATATATTCATTTAAAAATTAAAGCTTACACATTTTTTTATTATATATTTTGAAGGGTCGGCAACGCGTAAGTGATGCCCCTGGTGTTGCGTCCATAGGCCACTTGCAACCACTTACCATCAGGTGGGCCGTGTCTTGTTGCCACCGTCGTGGTATAAAAAAAAAAAAAGAAAAAAAGAAAAAAATTTCTATTAATAAATGAGAAGATTCCCCATCAACATTTGAGAAATCACAGCATAGAGTCGTCTCAAACTCGTAACAAAACAACCAATAATCACTTCATAAGAAAGTCTCAATCAAGTCTTTGTTAACGTAAACATTTACACGCCGGCTTGAAGCCAATAAAAACTTTCGCTAGTTCAAGGGCATTACCGCAGTGGACAAAAGGTGCCCGGATTGTAAACGAGATTGGTTGCGGGTTCGATTCCCACTCGGGGAATTATTATGTTTAAACTATTTTCCTTTTCCGCTTTATGTTGAGTTTTGTCACTTAAGATACAATGTTTCGAATTCGGCCGGAACACAGCGGAGAGTCTTGACACTGTGGAAGGATAAACGAAGTTTTTAGGTCATAAGGTTATTAGAAGATGTAATGTAATTGGAGTAGTATTTTTATGTAGAGTCTAGTTTAGTATATTAATCCATTTTTTTAATATTGTAGTGAAAATTCACGTAAACTGGCGTAACTCAACGCTGTATATAAAAAGCTACTAGACAATTATTTAGTTAGCTGAAAAGGACGAATATTTAGTATTTTACTGTCTTAAAGAATACAAGTTATTTATCACGTACATTTATTAAATACATTATCGAATATATAAAAAAAAAAAAGTATGGTCAAACCTTCTCTGATATTTTGACGATACTAATCATTGATGACAAAATCAGCAAAGATAAAAAAAAAAAAAAAATCAGCAAAAAAAAAACAAAATATTAATTGAGGGAGATGAATCTTCTTTGCCTTAACAACCTGTTGTATTTCAAGGTGTCGGTTATTAAATAGAAAGTTGGTCGAAACTTTGGTGTGTCGGATGTCGTATCCGCTTTTATATTTATTGATTTCCCTTTATACCGAGTAATGAGTATAATTATGTATAATTATTTGGTAATTATACCTATAGAAAATAATATATATAGAAAAAATCATTTACTAAGCACGTGGTAGTTTTTTATTATTAGAGGTCATCATGGGGCATTGGGACAGTGACTGACTGGAAACCTGATTTGTGAGTTTGGTACCTACTCATATACCCAGGGAATATGATTAAAATAGACCGGAGAAATAAAAATATTCCTCTAGTCTAGCTTACCAGAGCTTTGTTTTGACTATGTGTGGCGTTGAGTTCCGCAAATGTTTCAAACACTCAATGTTTCAAATTCGGGTGGAAAGTGGAGAACGGAGTGTCTTGACACTACGATCTTTCCAACCACCCCGTTATGTGAGGAAAAGTGTGAAAACGAAAAATAATATTTTTTAGCATCTCATAAGTAAGAATTAAGTGTTTCGGAATACAATTAAATTCTATCTTTAATTTCAATTGAATTAATAATTAAATACAGACTCTACCATAAAATAATTATTATTTAATAAAATAATAAAAGCTTATAGAATATTTTATATATGTAATAAATTTTCTAACAAACATTCAACGCTTGCATTATGATTTATATTTTTACGAGCAACAACGGCTGACCGCTAAGCTTTCTAAAGTTGTCAACATTGATCAGTGAAAACCGGAACTTTATTATTATGACATTTGCATAACTCTCTTCGGTATTTTTAGCTAAAACTGTGGGCAAATATTGCATTTTATATTATTCCTTTATTTGAAGAAAGCGAAAGTAAAATAAAAAATGCTTTTGGTATATTATAAGTAGATATTAGCACCTGTCGTGGCGCAGAGGCACAAGCGTGCTGTAAATGCGACAGGTTGTGAATTCGATTCCCACTCCAGAAAATGGATTTTTTCATTTCCTGGGTTTTGTAACAAGGCAAAGCGCGGCGTTGAGTTCCGCCACACAGCACGCAATGCCTCAATTCGGCGGAAAGTGGTGAAAGGAGTGTCTTAACACTAGGTTCCCTCTGCCTATCCTGCTATATTCGGGATACAGCGTGAAGCTATGTATGTATGTATAAGTAGATATTTTAAGTCATCAATACTGTTTAAGTTAATTAGTCATATAAATAAACATAGGTGATGTACTAAAGTGCATTGTTGGTGACTGACTGACTAAAGACCTCATAGCCTCTCATAGTTTCTCGAGTTTGACAAATCAACTTATGACAAAAACAATGCTATCAAATTCACAAAGTTATATCAGTAAAAAGCACAGAGTAGACTACTAACTATTTTTAATGACAAAAAACTCAAATTAATTATTTATAGGGCATTAAAAGCTCGAAAAATGATTTCTTATAGCCATAAATAGCCATAAATAAACATAATGTCCAATATAAAAAACTGATAAAACTTCATAACATGCCGCCAATTTTTCTAATCTCTACATTTCCAAGATTTTGAACAAATGCAAATGTATGCATATAAAAATTCTAAATATGTGTTTAAGTGAAAGTTATATCTATAATATTTGATTAAAGAATATTCTTCACTAATGAAGTAAAACGCTTTCCTTTCGGAATGAGTCTCATCAATTTTTGTCTATCACTAGCCTAATTTAATCATGTTGATGACATTAAATAACTTTTTTGATATAGAAAGTATTTTAATTAGGCATATATTAATTTTTTTTTTTCAAAAAAAAATGTATTTGTATTTGCTTATACAATGAGGCATCTTACACATAGAATAAAAATAAAATAGCAGCTAGTGAAGCTGCTTAAAAAGTAATTTTTGCGCATAGCAGGGTAGTCAAAGAGAACTTTGTGTCAATACACGCCATTTCCAGATTAGGTAGTGGAGATGAAAGCCATGCTAAATATTACCAGATAGATAGATAGATAGAAAAAACTTTATGGCACACTTGAAATCATACATAAAAAATTTTTAAATAATATAACAAATGCACAAAGGCGGCCTTATCACCAAAAGTGATCTCTTCCAGGCAACCTAACCAGAATAGGTGAAATGAAAATAATTTAAATATAATCAATTCCCGCAAGTAGAGAACCACACCAATCGAACTTACAGTCAAAATAACTTCCCACTATGGTCTAAAATTATTTACTAGTGCAACCACATGACATTTCACGCTGAGAATGAAAACAACCAAGTTATAATCAATGAGCATTATCAATAAAACATAGGCAAACTAGATACTCATTGTTAAAAATGATATACATTTCAGTTATTGCAATATCCATATATGTAAGTAAGAAAAGTTATTAATAAATAAATGATAGAGTCGCGTGCGACGCGCTACGCGGATATGTGGCGCAGTGGGGCGCACCGCGGACGTGTCCACTCTCGTACGTTATGACGTACTTGCTGTTATTTATATATGGATTGGACTCTAAAATATTTCTTTCATGTATATAATTGTTCAAGGCATAATGAAATTCCTAATGCCCAATGTTGTTCTCGACTGACTACGATGATTTTTACTAAGTTGAATGGATAGATTCCGATTATGTCTATTTTTAGTTACAGATTACATAGACATGTAGAGATAGAAATTATTGTATAATAATGACAATCTTACAACAAGATAAATCTTAAATTATATTAATAGTAAAATATAAGTATGAAGAGGCTGTCGTAATGAAACAATCGGGTCTAATGGGACGTTTGGCTGTAAGCGCGATTGGTTATGAATTCAATTCTCACTCACTACCATCTTACCGCTCTGGTCACTTTCAATGCCTCGAATTTCGCCTGTTCAACTCGCAAACTCGGTACCAAAAGTGGTGAATGGAGTGTCCTCTTTTTTTTATTCTCTCTGACTACCCTGCTATAAGGGGAAATCATAAAGCTAAAAAATCCTAAATATTGCAATAATCATAAACAAGAGTAATGGAAACATTCTCAGAATGCCGCGAGATCGTCGACTTTTCCGTCATCACGTTATGTAGAGCACAGAGTATTTCACCGACGCGACGCTGTACATTTTCACACTCCACTGTTTTTTTTTTTAATTTCTAATGTTTACTCGCAATTGAGTCGGTCAAGAACATAAGTTACTTACCACCTGCTAATTTTGGCACCTAAATTTGTTGAGAACCTAAATTATACACATTTTTTCATCTTATATTTACAAACCATGCTTTCATAGCTTCATAGATGTCTAGGCACTGGAAATGCAATTGGTCGTTAGTTCGACTTCTACTATGATCAAATTTTAGAATTATTTTTATGTCTTCGTTCAGTAAGACAAAGTGCTATGTTGATTTTCGATTTCAAATTTGCCAAAATTTGAAATCGGAAAGAGGAAAAGGATGAAAAATTAGGTTCCCTTTGATATTTTTCCCGCATACTAAGGTATGCTTTGTAAAAAATGGAAAGCTGAAAAAAAAATGTACACCTAGTCATCTTTCGCACAAAGTTGTCAGTCAAAGTCAAATAATTTACCAGTAAAAATTTACGTCTCTAAATTATTCCCTAACTTCCCCTTACTTCTAAATATTGAATGATTTACTTTTAAATACAGGATAACTATTCTTTGCTTCAAATATTTTAGTAGATACAATAAAAATTAAGTATATTTTCGTTTAATAATGAATTTATAAGTAAATATAACATTTAAACTGTATTTGAAATGATAGAGTCTAACTTCAGCGTAGTCAAATTAAAAAGTATTTTATTTAATACATTCGAAAGTATCGTGAACGAGAGATTCTACTAAACAGACCGAGAAACAATTACTCTAGAATAAACTTACTAAATTGAGCTATTTTTGAGAAGATTTCTCAAAGTTTTGTATTCAAATGAAATTTCTAAGATACAAAGTAAGCGATACGATACGTAAAGGAAAAAGCTTAAGATCCCTTTTTATAAAAAATATATAGACGCATGAGTATGTAATTTGGCATAGTAAAACTTTACAGGTAGAAAGAGTGCAGACAGCTAATATTTTTCATAATAACGTAATAGAAGTACAATGGATTACTAAAATAAATATATGTCTTTGACATACACTTATATAAACCAACATAAACGTTACTAAGCAGTAGCGAGTTATATAGATACTAGCTGTTACCCGCGGCTCCGCTTGCTAAGTCAGTTGGAATTCCCATCATCATGAATCTTCGCAAGGCAATGAGATGTTTTACTGTGTTAAAAGCCATTTTATATCACAGTAGCCTCCAATATCCACCCAAAATTTATGACATATCGATCCGTCGCAAATTAAAGAAAATAACCTGAATGAAAAACCAGAAACCAATCGTGTTTACAGTCCGACTCTGTTCCACTGCGCCACGATGGCTAACTACATAAGTAAAATAAAGGTATTTCTAAAATTAAGCTTGAATAAATACATTATACTTGAGATCTAATATCAATGACTCAAATGTCTCTATAATTTATATTACACATACAAGAAAAAGTTATCATTGCCAGTAGTCATGATGATTCATACATTCTAAAGTGTGATAAATGCAATTAATATGTACGACAAATTGCTTAAATATTTAGGTAATCAAAGCTTTATAAAAAATATATACATAGTTTTTTTGATATTATTCAAACTTAGAAAACGAAAACCATTTTTAGAAAACCTTTAAAAATTTTAACGAAGTGGGACTCGAACGCGCATGGCTTAACGGGCATAGCGCTTGGATGGTTTTCAAGAGGCACGGGTTTGAATCCTGTTACGTTCAAATTTTCATACATTTTATAAAAATTCTATTGGTTTAAATACTGCAGTTTGTACTTCAATGCAGAAAACTTTTAATGCAAACTACCTGTACTTGTAAGAATATATACAATGCATATATATTTTGTATAAATATGTACTGACTAACTTAATGACTAATATCAGTATAATAAATATTTAAAATGTTCGTCTTCCAATCTGAGAAGATCATACGCAGTGTTTAGTTGCACTTCTCAACATGCAATGACGTTTTTTTGAACAAAAAGTGGAAAACAGAGTATCGTGACAGTAAATTCTCTCTGACTGCCCTATTTTGTAGGTAGAAAAGTGAAATCGCTATTTTTTTTAACATAAACCCAAGCATAAGTAAAAATAATATCTCCTAACTGGCGTATCTTCTATGAAAATGTATAAACATACTAGCTAGTGATAGTCTATAGATAGCTACTTGAACAATTCAGTGAAACAACATCCGGTACAACGGAATTTCTTTTTGGTTTTATCAACTTTCGCCGATAACCGGCTGCACCCTTCGTTGGGCAACGGTTGTGTAATATTTACTTTATCTGTTCTCACCATCTATCTTAATACTTAAGAATGTGGATGAAGTGTTTAATATAAATATTTTTCCGAGCAGAAGTCGAATTAACGCTTGCGGTACTGAGTGACTGGCAGGCAATGTACAGGCGAAACTACTGGCTATAATAAGCTGAAATTTGGGGTGCAGGTTTCTTAGGGAGTAAAGGGGAGCATGAGGAGAGAATTTCTCAAAATTCCTACAAAAATGGAAAACAAGCCTTCAATAGTTAATGCAAATAAAGTCGCAGTGCATCCTGCGACATCGTTCGTATTACCAGCCTATTCGATATTCATTAGTTCGTATTATAACCTATAAAATACATATAAATTACAGTAAATAGGTCAATTAACATTTAGATGTAGGCCATATAAGATTAGAATGCAGTCCAGTAAAAACCAGGATATTCATTTATATGACCACTTAAGTAACCATTACGTGCTTAATAGTTTTTTGCTTCCATTTCAAATATTTAAAAAAGTGTCAACTTTTGCAATGTGACAGCTATGCTGTTTGCGTAAAGATAAATGTTTTTCCCCTTAGGTCATGTTTTGCGAAATACATATATTTTTTTTAAAAGATTTTTTAGTTTTAAAATTTAAAAATATATGTAATAATGGATGTTTGTAAAAAAGAGTGTTCATACACATTTTTCGATCCGTTTCATAATTATATCCTGAGTAAAATGAAACTTATATTCTTTATATGTATGTTGTTTGTTTATTAATTACACTATCAATGATTATCTTTACGCGTGGCAAAATTTAAAAAAATCTCAAAATTTGTAGTCGATGTATTATTGCGATAAGCATTGTAAGCTATATTGCTGCAAAATGTCTCCTAAATCAGTTCAATACCCTTTGCGTGAAAAAGTAACAGACATTCATACATACTGCAAAACTTCACATTTATAATATTTGAGGGGAAAACAGCGAACGGAGTGTCTTGACTGTAGTTTCTTTGACTACCCTCTTTTTTAGCTTCACGCTGTATCCTGTATATAGCTGGGTAGGCAGAGAGAACCTGAGAACCTAGTGTTCATACACATACATTTATTATACTTACTTTATAAGACTTATTTTTATTATATCATATTTAGTTATATAATTTCTTAGATAGATACTTGTCCGCCAAACTGAATTTTAATTATTCTAATAACTGCAATTTAGTTGTATTATGAAATGCAAACTAAACGATGCGAGCTGATATTATGGTTACTTAAACAGGCAATGCAGTTCGGCATATTTGAAGCAATACTCGAAGTAGACTTTAAAATAGTATACATTTTTAACAGGTTTAACATGCAATATCTCTATTTCGGACAGAAAGCGGTGAACGGAGTGTCTTGACATTAGGTTCACCCTGACCATCCTGCTACGGGATGACGTATAAATTTACTTTTTTTAGGAGGTTAATAACGTGACTGAGAAATGATTATAAGTGCAAATCGCATTTCGGGACGAAAAAGACTTACAAAGCAAATTAAAAAAGGCAACTTTAAAAAGTAAAGAAAGCATAAATAATCTAGTATTAAAACTCCGTTCTCTGCTTTTCGCCTGAGTTAAATACAATGGATATTGCGTGACGGAAGACACCGCACTTTATCTCATTTTTTTTAGCTTCACGCTGTATCTCGCATATAGCAGGGTAGGCAGAAGGAACCTGAGAACCTAGTGTTAAGACACTCCGTTCTTTTTCCACAATTTTGTTCCCCATACCCCCCTTTGTCTCATCAGAACTGAAAAATTAAAACAATTTCAATACACTTATCCTTTAGAAAATATCGAACCCACAACAATATTTTTTACAATCAACATACAGTTATTTTATCGTCGCCCAGTTAGGTGTTTGAAATAATTTCTAAATTCCTTCCAGAAGATTTTTGCATACACACGTAAATTAGTAAAAAATCCTTATGAGTCATTAAAAGTCCTTCGTTTTTGATCATAAAATATATAATAATTTGTAATAACTGCATCCTCTATTACCTAATTATAAAAAACGTATATATACATACGTATTTCTATTATGAATAACATTTAAATGTAATATCTCGTTCAGAGTAAAAGACATCAACGCGCTCATTATATTGGATCGTGAGTTTTAAAAGTGTCATTTTTCTTTATTATTCTAATGAAAAGTTTTATTATTTGAACCATTGCATGGAATACAGGTAAGGTTTATATTTTTTAACTTATCATTTTGTTTTTTTTATTATTTTTTAGGTAAATTCAAAGAAAAAGAGATTTATAATTTAGACCAATTTGATATTTAGTTGTTGTCTTAACATTTTTATCTTCATTTTAAAACAATTTAACATAAATTACAATTATTTTCTCACTGTTTTAGTAATCTTGGCAAATCCACGTGAGTAAGTTTTTAAATAAATCGGACGACAGTAAGTCAAAGTAGAATTTTTTATACTCTTACATAGATATACAGTTACATACAAGGAAGAAACACATTAGAAACATAGTGTTGTGTCACTAAATTCTATCTTTTTGCTTACAAAAATGTGTGAAATTGTATGCGGAAAAAGTGCTTATATAAAATTTACATAATATCTGATCCTATGTACTTACATTACTGACTAATTACATAAACTCATAGTATTCTAGTTATGTAGGTTGAGTAAATACTCATTTCGCCCACATTTGGTTTGACCTTCGAGCACTTATTTGGCTCTAAACAAATTACCAGTAGGAGTAGCTTAAATAAAGCTCTTTGTTTCTCAATTATGTACTCGTTTTGGTAATGCTTTGTCATTTTGATAATACGTTACTACGATTACGTAAGTAACTTTTGAATTGTTTCTTATTAATTTTATGTATATGATTTTTTGCGAACTTTTATGAATTCCTTATATGTTCTCGTTTCTTTTATAAATTCCTTCTATGTTCTTGGGTTTTTTTTAGAAAAAACCTAGTGAGAGCAAAACAGTGTCAATACAACATTTTCTTCATATTGCTTTTTTAAAAAGCTCGATCTTTAAATTTGCTCTTTTGTAAGAAAATATAATTTTAATTTCTTTTTTCTCATCTTAAGAGGTGTGCGAAGGAAGCCTATGTAAGTGAGGTTTAACGTAACTACTCTATAGTTACGCTTAACCTCACCTAAATTGTTAAATTGTCGCAAAGCCATAATCCATAAAGCCATGTATATACATATATGTGTATGCTTAATTACTTCAAACGAGATATGAATATGAAACATTGTGTGTTCTAATAGAAATGAAAAAAAAAGATAATCGTTCCCCAAGTGGGAACCAAACCTGCAACCAATCATATTTACAATCATATGCTATCCTACTACACCACGATGACCTTTTCGTCCTTTTAATTGACCTATATATAAAAACTCATTTACATATACGCTTATATAATACTAACGTAAGTTAATACATATATAGGTAGGGAATGCCAAATTTAGTATCTAGAACATTTGAAACCTGTTATACAAATATTCAGGTAATTTCAACACGTAAAAGGCTTGGAATGTTATCGTCTGATTCTTCAGGCCTTATTCAATTTTATTTAAATTTTGACCGGCTTGTATTTAGGACGGAAATGCAATAATATGTAATTATCCTAATAAAATATGAAATAAGCCCTTTTGTTTTATTCAAAGTTATTGTAATAAATAAATATTTATATTACCACGGAAGATCTACATACATACATATATGCAGTTTCACACTTTTTCCCACGTAGGTGGTCAGAGAGAAGAAATATACTGGCTTCTCTAAATTTACCGGCTTGCCTAATTAAAATTTGCACCCATCGCCACTGCTACTGTGCAACTACAGCCTGTTACGATATAGTAATGATTACATTTCATAAGAACATGTATTGAATTTTTCACATTCATCTTCTCATTATTACACCTGCCTTCTTAGGCAATAGTCCCTTACCTCTCAAAAGATTCTAACCTTCTGTATTTACTTACGCAATAGCTTCTTTTTTATTTTAGAAGCAAAGAGAATTTAATGATAAGTAGCATTCATATATTTTAGGTACTTAAACATAACATTGAACATGTTACGCTTAGTGTTTGTACTGAATAAGGTAAAAATGAATTCACGTTTTTATTGCTAAAACGCGTATGGTGGTTTAGAATAACATATGGTGTATGTAAATTAGTTGATTCTCCTAGAGAATACATAGCTCTGTGAGTATTATGCTTGAGTCTAGTTTAAAAAATGTTTTTTTTTTTTAACTTCACGCTGTATCCCGCATATAGCAGGGTAGGCAGACGGAACTAGAGAATCTAGTGTTAAGACACTCCGTTCTCTTACAATAATTCTGTTTTCCACTTTCCGCCGAATTGAAGTAAATAATGAAAATACATAATTAAAACTACTAAGAGATTTAACAAAAAGCAAACCGACTTTAAATAAAATGCACTAAAATTGTACTTTAAATAACTGAAAAATTACTTGTTAGATCCTAACTAAATGGCACCATTTAAGAAGCTGACCCAGTGAAAAGTTATGCAGTTACACACATAAAAACACAGTCGCATTGAGGTGCTAGTTTAAAATCTAATATTGTTATTTTCTACTTTAATATTACATACGCCTGTCGTGGCGCAGAGGTACAAGCGTGCGACTGTAAACGCGACAGGTTGTGGGTTCGATTCCCACTCCAGGAAATGTAAAATTTAGTATTTTCATTTCTTGGGATTGGTAACAAGGCAAAGTGCGGCGTTGAGTTCCGCCACTCAACACGCAATGCCTCAATTCGGCGGAAAGTGGGGAACGGAATTTTTGAAAGAGAATGGAGTGTCTTAACACTAGGTTCTCTGGTTCCCTCTGCCTACCCTGCTATATGCGGGTTACAGCGTGTTGTAAAAAATATATATATATTACATATAAGAAAATTAGTGGATGCAAACATGTTTCTTACTACTGTATGATTCTAAATAAACCTTTACAGAAATATAACTTATAGATCAGAATAACAAAAAGGCTAGATTTTTAATAGATTACCTATATGTTATTTGTTAGTTAGTAATAAAACAATAAGTATCTAATGTCATATATTTACATAAAAAACTATCAACAAAAAATATTATAATTATATTCATAATAAATTATTACATGACATATCTATTGACTTACGAGTAGACAGTCATAAGTTGAAAGGTGTTCACGCACGTGGGAGCAAGGTAAACTACCGTACAATTAAACTGTACATGTAATGATAATACCATTAACTTTGGTTCAAAATAACTAAGAATTTTTTTTATTTGACTTTGGCTTTGGCTAAACTTCCTAACATACTATAAAAACAATCTCAATTTATAAAGCTTATAGTATGTTATCTATAAAAATGTGTGGAAGTAAAATAATTGGAATTTCATGAAGGATGCGTTGGATTAAATAATAAAATTATAACTCTTATATTTGTAAAAAACAACTGCTAAGTTTCTTTGTGGTTTTTCTCAGCAAAACTGCCTTTCGAGCAAGCAATAGCTTTATGTTCATACGACGATTCAAAACGAACTTAAAAAATCTAATTGTGAAAGTGTATATAGATTTTTTTGATTTAAATTCTAACTGGTAGACCCGTTGACGTGTAATGTCTGCATTATCATAACAATGCGTATGTCACTTTATACAAAAAATATATCACATATATAATATGTAATATTTCTTTTATTAATTTTACACACTGTTGACTCATTATTAAAAAAAGTATTGATTTTCTGCACTTCTTCTCTATATACAATTTAACTGTGTCATATTCCATGCTCCTACATCCATTTAATTTTCTTTAAAAACTAAAGAGTTTTACCTTATTTAGGAATCGAACCAATAACCAATCTCTAATACAATCGAGACAAACAAACACGGAAAGTGGATAACGAAGTGATTTGACACTAGACACTCTCTGACTACCCTGCTATATGATTATATATTACAATTATCGCATAAGTACTAACTAGTAACATAGCAGGTTTCTCAACAGGAACTCAGTGTTTACGCGTAACTACAAACGCGTTAAAACGGTCTAGTTTCAGCTATTTCATGTTATTATTATGTACGGTGAAAGTCACGAAGTAAGAGTGGATGATGGCGGTTACCATGACGTTTCATTTGTTAACTTTTAAAACTTAACTTAGCTTTAACTTTTAACTTCTAACATACTAAATTTTTAAATAATTATAGATCTCGCTAGTGGCGGATTCGATTCCCGTTGGGGGTAAGAATTTCAAAGTCGTAGTAGCCCAGTGAGAAAGTTTTATCACAGTAAATACGTTTGATTATGGATTCCATCCCCGTTCAAAGAAATAATAATGTTTTAAATATATTCATAACTCCGCTAGCGTAAAACAAAACGGTAAAACAAAACGCGGTGTTAAGTACCGCCATCAACCCGCAATATCTCAAAATGTTTAAAAAATATTACCTTCCTATATATTTCTATCATATATAGTTCTCTCTATCAACCAGTATTTACTATAAATTTTCAAATATAAAGAAGGAAATAACTTATTTCATATTTAAGTATAATAAATTCTCTTTATATTATGTATAAACTAGAGTTTCTTACGTATACGTAATTACTAGAAACCGTACAGATTTTCTTTTAGAAATCAACTTGATCTGCAAGTCACTGGTAGTTAGTAGCTACAATAATGACATAAAGCAGGCTTAGAACAAAGTTCGTTATCATTTATAATATATATGTATTTATTCTATAAGAGTGAAAATAATATGTAACATAATATTAGAATAGAATATTCTTAAAACATTTTTAGAATTTTTATAAATATTTGAACGCATCGGGACTCGAACCATTAAAGAAACCCGTCTTTGGAAGGTTTCCAAGCGCCCTGACAGCTAAACCATTCGTTTTTGTCCCCTACGTCGATATTCTTATACACTCGTTACAACTTATTCATGTTGTTACCATCTCTGTAGAGAGATTTTTACAAATTTCTATTACTTAAAGATTATTTATAAGAACTATAGTTCGGCAAGATAGAATACTATTATTACATATTTTTGATTTTTTAAGGTGTTAATCACAAAAACTTAGGATACGAAAAATATTTTTATTCCTTATATAGTTTATATTGACACATTGTTTCGGCATAGCAGGGTAATAAAGGAGACACTCCTCCCGAATTCATCGTGACATTACATGTTGAGTGGCAGAACACCGCGCTTTGCTTGCTTTGCTTATCAGAGCGGATAAATTAAAATAATTTAAATACAATTCCTACCTTGAGTGAGAATCGAACTCACAATCAATCGCGCTTACATGATGGCCTATAGTAGAGACTAAGTTATAAATAATAGAGATATCGACATATAAGTAATCAATATGACATTATGTATTGAAGTGTTTTTCTAGCCAGTCATTTGATTTGTCAAGGTTGTGCGATCAAAGTACCTAATCGCTGATAAACTACCTAATCGCAATGATCAAGCCAATAGTTTTCAAGTAAGTAAGTAACAAGCATTAAGTTTATTATACTATATGATTTTTAGCTTAGCTTAGCTTAAAGTAATGGATTTTTTTTAGCTTCACTCTTTATCGTGCACATCAGGATAGGTAGACAAAAGCTAGCTTGAATTTCAAAATTTTGCATGCTGAGTGGCAGAACTGAACGCGCTTTGCCTTACCCAAAAAATATAATACATACATAAAATAAAATAAATACATACATACATAGCTTTCGGTGTATCCCGCATATAGCAGGGTAGGCAGAGGGAACCTAGTGTTAAGACTCATATCACATGCGTGCGGCTGTAAACGCGACAGGTTGTAGGTTCAATTCCCACTCCAGGAAATTAAATGTTTCATTTGCTGGATTTGGTAACAAGGCAAATCGCGGCATTGAGTTCCACCGCTCAGCACGCAATGCCTCAATTCGGTGGAAAATATAATAATTAATAAAAAAAAATTAATGCGATCGTATTTACAGCTATCCTACTGCGCCCCGATAAGCTCAAAATTGAATCCGCGAGTATTATATTCATTCATACAAATCAAAAACTTGTTAACATTAACTACTGTATAATCTATGTGAATTAAGTATTACTTACATAAAACGATTGCGTTATTAAATAACTGACAGACAACGTACTGACGAAACTACGCATATGGTAAACTGAATAATGGCATGTATTGGGTGAAGATGAACACTAAAACATTATTTTTCAAAGTTCGTAGGAATTTGGGAATTTAAATTTTAATTTAAATGCACTAGCGTGCGGCTGGAAACGCGACAGGTTGTGGATTCGATTCCCACTCCAGGAAATGTAAAATTTAGTATTTTCATTTCTTGGGTTTGGTAACAAGGCAAGGCAAAGGCCTCAATTCGGCGAAAAGTGGGGAACGGAATTTTTGAAAGAGAATGGAATGTCTTAACACTAGGTTCTCTGGTTCCCTCTGCCTACACTGGTATATGCGGGTTACAGCGTGAAGGTAAAAAAATATATATATTATAATCCACGCAAACTAAATCGCAGGATACAGATACTACATACGTCCCATTAAACAAATAAATAAATCAATAAAAAAGCAATAATATTAGTATAAAAACGAAACATTAGTATAATGACTGACTATAGAAATAACTCAAATGTATATAAATATAATAAAAATCAATTCATAATCACCATAAAGTTCCCATAGAGTTCCCATAGACAGCACAAAGAACGGCAGATGTCAGTGTTTTTTTATTAAGCAATGAATCGTAATTTAAAGCTTTCTCCATTTCGCTTCGCTTCCACTTCCAGATTAAATAGATTATCGCATAGCATAGTATCTTAAAAAAAAGGTTTTTTTATGCTTCATGTTTTTTCTCACACAATAGGGTAGAGAAGTAAAGAGAAGCTAGTGTCAAGACACTCCGTTCTCTACTTTGCGCTCGAGACAATACGTGTCAAGACATTATATGTTGAATAGCGGAAATCAACGCCACTTTGTATGTTCCCAGAGCTAGCAATTAAAATAATGATAATACAGTATACAGTCAGACGTTGTCCATTGAGATACAATGGGTTCTTGAAATATAAACTTATTTATACTTATAAAAATTTATGAATTTCTTTTAAAACAATTTTGATTTAAACTTAAAAATAAATAAACAAAATAATAATTTTATTTCCTTTTTATATGCTTCTATCTTTTCATACACCTTTTCATGAATCCACCAGACCAGAAACTTAAATCATTATTACTATTTTTTTTTTAATTATATTTAAATCATTTTATTTTTTTAATATTTTTTATATTTTTTACAATAAATTTGTATAATAAATGTTAAGTAATAAACAAGTACAAAATATCACGTCACAAATATTACAAATAATCTCTAACAATATTATAGTATAGAACCAACCTACTATTTCCTCAGTAGACGGTCAAACACTTTCACCGGCCTTCCACTCGGTCAATAAGTTATTGTGAAGTCATCGACCTTTTATGATCAAAACAATGCAAGAACAAAAATATTTGTAGATTTTTTTTTTTTAGATTTTGCTAACAATTTCAAGCTTTTTTAGTTTTACTCCTTTTTTAGCGGCGAGGCACTCTTTTCTCTACTTACCGCCTAAAATCGAGACATTGCCTGTTCAGTGGTGAAGTTCATCGTCGCGCTATGTGTCACTAGAGCGAAGAAATCAAGATAAATTAAATATAATCATTCCCTCAAATAGGTATCGAACTGCAACCACTCGTGTTTACAATCTCTATGAAACAATGTTTAAAAGTTATTTAAAAAATTTACTTAAAATGAAAAAAATCGAATATGACAAGAAAATTGTGCCTCTGCGCCAGTCGTGGCAGAGAGGCACAAACAGAGGCATAAGCGTTCGAATGTAAACGCGATAGGTTGTGGGTTCAATTCCCGGTCCAGGAAATGTAAAAGTTTAGTATTTTCATTTCAAAGCGCGGTGTTCTGCCACTCAACACGCAATGCTTCAATTCGGCTGAAAGTGAGGAACGGAGTTCGTTAGAAGTCTTAACAGGTTCTCAGGTTCCCTTTGCCTACCCTGCTATATGCAAGATACAGCGTGAAGCTAAAAAAAAATTTAAATAGAAGTTAAAAACTGATTTTAATACAATATAGAGCATCTGAATTCAAATGCGATTATGAGTTCGATTCTAACCCAGAGAAATATATTTTAATTATTATCAATTCCTCGCTCTAGTAATAGAAAAGGCGGCGTTTAGTTCCGCGACTAAACATGCAATGTTTCTAATTCGGGCGGAATGCGGTAAGAAAACGTATGAGGAAAAACATATGACTTTAAAATAAAAAAGACGTTGTTAAAACAGTTAAAATATCTCACTAACAACGCTTTTGCAATAACAATTACTTAACTTACACTTTGGTTCAAAATAAATTGGTTATACTTACTATGAATAATGGTTCCGAAATTAGAAATGAAATAATGCCTTCGATTGTTAGAACTTTGTATGAAAAAGTTAATCTTTTTTTTGTGTTTGGAAATAAAAATCATAAATTTATATTCTTATTTTTATCAGCTAAATTCTTAAGTATTAATTCCAGACATCTTCACGGGCGTGCAATTGTAAACGAAAACGGGTTCAATTCCCACTCCAAGAAAAGAAAATATCAAATATTTATAATAATGAATATTTTATGTTTTCTATATGCTGTCTGCTATGTGCGGGATACAGGTTGAAGCCAAAACTCAAAATTTATATGTAGAGTCTTAACTCTAAATTAATAATATTTATTTATATCTTTTTCGGCCAATATGGCGTAAAGGCACCGTCTGACTGTAACTGCATTTGGTTGTGGGTTCGATGCCCACCTGGGGGAAGCGATTATACATAAATTATTTTCATTTCTCCGTTCTAGTTAACAAGCGATGCCTCGAATTCGAAAAGTGGGGAACGGAGTGTCTTAACATTAGATTCTCTTTTAAACAAAAAATAAGTCAGTGGGTACTTCCAGCACTTAGCATACAATTTCAAATATTATAAAATGTAGGTAAAACATTAGTATGGCATGCGCACGCGCATTACACGCTCAACAATAAATGACATAACCGAGCTGAGTCGAATTTTAATGAAATCGTTACACGTTATTACAATGTACGAGAATTATAACATGGCCTGAATCTATGACATTTCTCACGCATCTTGTAACAGATGAGTGATAACACTACGTTTCTATGATTTCTTAAAGTTATCTGGTGTTTAGGTCATGATAAGGCAAGATAAGGCAATTAAATTGAGCTTTTTTTGTTTAAATGTGTAATTATTTCATAAATGTTATAATATTTTGAAATTAAATAATTTATGACGACAGTTTTTTTTAAGTGTGAAGAGAAATATTTCAAAGACTTGACCAGAAATTTAAATCGTATAGTGCATATTATATTTAAGCATACCAATAACTGCTTAACATTTCTATATATGTACACATATATGAATAATTATTTTTATAATATTTTATCGAAGAAATCATTCATAAATTTTCAAAGAATGCTACTTATATGATCCATGACTTAATGCTTTCTCAACAAGGAGGTTCAAATAAAAAAAATGCGTTTTTATTTTTTGGTATGTGTATGTTTTTGTTCGGTATATTTTTTCAAAGTTTTACATAGACATATGTATATTTTTTCTTTCGCTCGTTACAAAGCTCTTTCTTAACGTTTTTTTTTCGTATAACAATGTTAAGTAGTGAGGTTTAACTCCGCATTTTATCCTAATAGAATGGGAAAATGAAATTATTTAACTGATCTTTAGGCTGTCTGCTGTTAAACATCTATACACTCAGTAACGCGAGATATTTTTATATATCGTACTTTTAGAATTATAGGCACCTAATGAAAAAGTCATGATTTTGATTCTTTGCCACGAAACGACTAAGACAACGAGCTTTATCGACTGATTAAAATAAGAATATAGATTAAAAAATATTAAAAATATTTTTTTTCAAGAAACTTAAATCTATATTAACGTTTCCCAAAACATGATTTTTTTTAAATAAAGTAGATAAAGAAAAAATCAAAACCAATCAACTATATATATTGACTCAGTCTTTTTAAGAAATAAGGTATTCATTTCATGCACATGCTAATTGTCCAGATCATGCTTTACCTGTTAACTAACCGACTTTGAGAATAATGTGTATGGGTTATTGCATGCATTTTGATGGTCATTTTCGCAACACTTGTTAGGCTTAGTAAGTCAAGGATCATTATAGCATTAATTTGTGCTATCATCTTATAGTGTAGGCCGTTTTCTTCTTTTCGTCAATGAATTTGATGCTGAAATTGTATTTCGTATGAAATATAAAATTATTTAGTGGCCATCAGAAGTTAGTGAAATAATTTTATTCAAAATAAAAAAAAAAACGTTAGTGGGGAACGGAAATGTTATTAGGGAACGGAATGTCTTAACCGTAGGTTACATCGGGTGCACGAGCAGGATACGTCGTGAAACTAAAAAAAAATTACATGCTTAATTGTTTGGCAGATAATTTATCATTTGTTCACTAAAGTCAAGTAAATTTAGAAAGAAAAATTTTAGAAAGATAGAAAAGAAAATATTATTATTGTATAATAGAAGGATAAAAGAGTAACTTGGTACTTGTGGCCTCTCTGTTTAAATTGCGTGTTGACTCGCGGAACTGAACTGCGCCCCTCCTTTCATAATCATTCCTCCGAGTGGGAATCGAACCTACGACAGTCAGATACTATGTCACTGTGTCACTATGACACGTCACGGAGTGATGCTACTTTACGAAGTTAAGAAGTACGAAATTACATACATACATACATAGCTTCACGCTGTATCCCGCATATAGCAGGGTAGGCAGAACCTAGTGTTAAGACACTCCGTTCCCCAATTTCCGCCGAATTGAGGCATTGCGTGTTGAGTGGCGGAACTCAACGCCGCGCTTATTACCAAGCCCAGGAAATGAAAAAACCATTTGAAAATTCAGATGAAGTTAAAAGGAAATAAGTAAATTACGTCTTAGACTTCCACTACGTAACGTTTTATATACATATTGAAGTAAAAGGAAACTAAATAATAAATATATTATTATTACTGAAATATATAATTAAATAATTATAACTTATTTTATAATAAATTTAATGAAAAATAAAAAATGTAAATAAAAAATATATTACAAAAATGAAAATTCCGATACCGGGAATCGAACCCGAGCCTCCTGGGTGAGAGCCAGGTATCCTAGCCACTAGACCATATCGGATATGATTTGCTTACTCAATTAGTAGTTCTGTTTAAAATTCTACAGTTATTCCTAAAATAAAATTAAAAATATTATTTAAGTTTATATTTATATACCATATAGCACAATAAAAAAGAGATCTCTTTACCAAACCTGTTTGAGATCACACATGGGTCACAAGTTCAATGTAAAAACATTTTTTTTTAAATATTAAAAAAAAACGGAACGGAATTCTAAAGAGAACGGAGTGTCTTAACAGTAGATTCACAGGTTCCCTCTACCTACCCTGCTATATGCGGGATACAGCGTGAAGCTTAAAAAAAATCGTTCTTTCTTTAGATAACAATAAAATCAAATATACCTATTTGTTATTTCAAGCTTTCTTGTTTTGGCACTCGAAATGAATGTCACGGTCCAAAGCGTTAGATTAGCGTCAAATTTAAAAAATAACTTCTTTTTTACTTTTTTTTTATTTACGCAGTTTTTAAATTCTTTAACATAAAAAAAGAAAAAAAAAATTAAAGAATATATTTTTATTTAAAAATAAATGTTGTTATGAAAATAATGTAATAAAAAAATCAAATAAGTATATCCTTATTTATTATATACATATAAATAATTTCTAAGTTCAATATATTTAAAAAAAAATAAATAAAAAATTGGACTCTCTTAAGGAACAAATAGAGTCACTAAGTCTATGAGTCTTATAAGCCTAGTTTTAAAAATGAAAATATAAAAAAAACATTAAAACAAAAATATTATTTTAAAAATATTATTTTAAAAATATAAAAAATAAATAAAAAAAAGGAATACTTATAAATAAATTTAAGAAACATGTCAAACCTTTTAAATTAATTAGGCAAAAAATGTAAAAAAAAAAAAAAATTAAGGGAAATATATTTTTTCTTCAATTTCAAGTTATGATTGTCTTTTTAACTAATAATTTATTTTTTTTAAATGATAAAAATATATCGCCCCCGGGTGGGCTCGAACCACCAACCTTTCGGTTAACAGCCGAACGCGCTAGCCGATTGCGCCACGGAGGCCATGTACCATTGGCTTATTATTTCCCATATCTATCTTTACACCTCCGTAGTAATATTATCATTGTTAGTACAACGTAATTTTTTGCAATTAAAGTCTTTAGTCAATTGATCGACTAAAACAACTACTACTATTATTATCTTTAAAACATATATTTTTTAAGAAGTAAATGATAAAAAATGTACCTTATTTAATTTTAACAGATAAGTTTATGTCTCTACCTAGAAAATTGATAAAAAAATTATAAAAATACATTTTAGTTACTTGAGACCATTATTGCCCACTGGGACAGCGTGTGACTGTAAGCACGACTGCTTGGGGAATGGTTATACATAAATTATTTTCATTTCTTTCTAGAAAAAACAAATCGCAGCGTCGAGTACCGTCGTCAATACGCAAAGACTCTAATTTCGGCGAAAATTGAAAAACGGAGTGTCTTAACACTAGATTCTATCTAACTACTATTCCATTCAGCATCAATATAAAGAAAAAAAAAATAAATAACTAAAAATCGTAATAAGTAATCTAAATAAATGAAAAGAAACGTATTACATGAGAAGCTTACGCAATCAATGGTATCGCATTCCACCGTGACTTTCACCGTAATGATCGATTTGCCGACCGCCTAATTAGTGTAAGAGAGCTTGTACAAAATTTAGTATGATCATATAAGTATATATACTTTAAAAGGAAATTACATATTATGCCCAAAAGAGTTAAAAAGCAATAATTAATTTTTTAACAATCAAATAATATTAACTTTAAAAAATTTTCTTCACTAAGAAGTACAATTATTACGAATAACTCAAAAACTGCTAGTCACATCTTTACTTAATTAAAATGAGACTATATGAGAATCACTAGCTATAATATCAAAAAAGAATCATCAAAATTGGTTCACCTAGTAAAAAGTTATGAGGCAAAATACAAAAAAATAGAGTCGAATTGAAAAATTCCCTCTTTTACTTTAAAATGGGTCAAAATATTTTTATGTACGTATACATATGAACATTAAACAGAAATTATAATCATTCAAAAAGCGGCTTTAAAAGAGAACATAGTGTCAAGACACTCCGTCCACTGTTCTGTCTAAATTCAAGATATTGCTTCTTGATTGGCGGTACACAACGTTGTGATTTGTCTTACTAGAGTAAAGAAATATAAATAATTCAAAAATAATTCCTCCTCCTTGGGGATCGAACCTACAACTATCGTGTTTTTTTCTAATAACTACAGTGTTTCCCATAATTGGCTCCTATATTAATCGTAATTAAACTTAATTATTATCTGTGTGTAACAAATTCAGTTAAACATTAACAATTTACAATTAGACAAGCGATCGTGTATTTACTTCATGAAAGGTCAGATTCATAATCTTTTAATCAAAATAAATCAATTGGTCGTGGAAAAGTTTAAAAGGGCGGTAACGACGGCCTAACCTAACCTTTGGTTATTCATTGTATCTCATATTTTGTTTAAACTTCATTTACTACTGACTAGTTATATCCCATGACTTCGTTTGCGTTGACCATTGAAAAGTATATTACGTTTTTTCTCGTTTCTGTAGGAATTTCAAGAAATCCTCTCTTAGTACTCCTCTACACTCCCCAAGGAATCTACATGCAAATTTTCAGCTTTCTAAGTACAGTATTTTCGCGTGTTCGTTGTCTGTCAGTCACACAGTAAAGAAAGCGTTTTGTATAGATAGTATGTAAGAATATTATTTATTTTTATGTTTCTTCTCCATTAATCCATCATAGCGCAGTGATACAATGGCTGACTTTAAGCGAGATTGGTTATGGGTTTGATTCCCACTCATAGAAATGATTATTTGGAATTTATTTTCATTTCTTCGCTCTGATCTGATATGATGAATCTTTCAAATTTGGGAGGAAAGTGGAATAAGGAGTGCCTTAACATTAGATTCTCTCCGAGTGACTACGTTGCTACTAAGGGGAAACAAGCGTGAGGCTGAAAAAAATATATTAAAGTATTAATCGACTATAAGCTTCTTGGGGAGAGTAGGAAACACTGAGAGAGGATTTCTGAAAATTCTTACAAAATGAAATTTTAGGTTTATTATTCCAGGCAAAGGAAGCCACAGGACATTCGCGTATATTAAGAACAATATTACACAAACATACATACATATATAAAAGCATATAAATAAATTTTACTTTTTATCCACATTCGGTTTCACTTTCGCCGAAACTCGTTCCGGGTCTGCGCACTGTTACTATAAAAATACATATATGTGAAATATCATAATAATATTATATATAGAGGCAATTGTGGCGCAGTGGGCAAAGATACGCTAGGCTGTGGGTTCAATCTCTACTCGAGAGAAGCATTGTATTTAAAAATATTGCATTTGTGTGCTCTGGTAAGACAAAACGCGGAAATCGAACGGAAAGTAGAGAAGTGTTTTGGAAACTTATACTTTTAAACTCAAAACTTAAAGAATTTAAGCTTCAAACTAAATATAACTGCAAAATATTACTAAATATATATTACAATTAATTTAATATGACATAGAGTCTGTTCTTCCGCCTTACAAAGTTTCAAATGGAGCTGATAGCAAAGGATTTCCTTGATTTTAATAGATTTCTACTACAATTAGATTTTTACTCTAGTATGACAAAGCGCGGCGTTGGGTTCCCAACATTCGACATATAATGGCTTAAATTCGGGCAAAAGTGGAGTGATTTGACACTCTCCGACTACTCTGCTATGTAATATAAAGCGTGGACCAGAAAAATGTATTACATACATACATACATAGCTTCACACTGTATCCCGCATATCGCAGGGTAGGCAGAGGGAATCTAGTGCTAAGACACTCCGTTCCCCACTTTCCGCCGAATTGAGGCATTGCGTGCTGACTGGTGGAACTCAACGCCGCGCTTTGCCTTGTTACCAAACAATGATTAAAAACAATTTAAAGAGAAAGGAAACCAAAAATAAAAGACAGGTGTAAATTATTTGTTTATCATAAAAACAAAAGTACTAAAAGTTCATTGACCTCGATTTCGTAACATAAAGTTCGTAACCCTGACAGAGATCGGTCGAAATTGCTTTTAAAGTTCAACTCAATATTACAACTGACAACAAATAATTTGTGTATTACAACATAGTAATAAACAGCAGGTGATGGTAGCCATCTTGGCGCGAGTGGTACAGCGTTTCCTGTCCAAAGATAGGGTTGAGTTCGATTTTCACTAGGGAATGATTAATGTTAATGTATATACATATATTTGAAAATATATATATATATATATATATATATATAGGCTATAGTGGAGCGATGGAAAAGCATCTAGCTGTGAATGCGGTTGGCTGTAGAGTCAGTCGAGAAATAGTTATAATTAAATTGTTTTTACACCCGCTCCTAATAAGGCATAATTTTTTTGGGTTGAGTTCCGCCACCCAATACGCCGAATTCGGGTGGAAAATGGAGAACGGAGTGTCTTTATTCTAAGACTTCTAGGATTCTCTCTGACTACCTTGCTATGCGGTATAAAACATGAAGCCGGAATAAAAATAATAGCAGGTATCATGGGTGCAGTAAGCACGTTCCGTTGTTATACATGTTTCGTTGTTATGTTTATAAGTCTTGCCGACTTGCAGTCATCTGACTTCAGCTGCATAGCCTATAAAACCTAAACACCCGTTTTTTTCTCGTTTTCCTAGGAATTTTAAAAAATCCTCTCTTAGCTTTTTTTTTAACTTCACGCTGTATCCCGCATATAGCAGGGTAGGCAGAGGGAACCTGAGCACCTAGTGTTAAAGCACTTCGTTCTCTTTCAACAATTCCGTTCCCCAATTTCCGCCAGATTGAGGCATGACGACATTGCTTTCCGCAAGTTAAGTCTTAGTGCTCTTCTATATTCCCCAAGAAACCTGCAGGTCAAATTTTACCTTTCTTTGGGCAGTAGTTGTTAGCATTATAAAGTTTATATATAATTTTATAGTTTAGTAAGTATTATACTTACTTAAATATGTATATAGATATTTTATTATATTGCTACTGAATTAATAAAAACTAAGATTTATAATTTTTTTTTTAATTATTACATTAATTCTGGCAACAGTGTGAAAGTGGTATAAAAGCTTGAACTGCTAGCCCCTAACTTATTCATAATTCAAAATAAATTAACTAAATTATATAAGCACTTAGGTAACAAGAAAGTTTTACTTAAAAAAATCTAGTCATGTTACATATTGGATTTTTATTTAATACATATTACGTTAATGTAAATAAAAATTATATCTTAGATTGAATTTTAAGTAATTGATGTTTTTTTTATTATATAATTCATACTAATATTTATAAAGAAATTGTATGTTCATTTGTTGTGGTTCAGGTTTTGGATTCGATTCCTACTCCAGGAAATGAAGTATTTTCATCTTCTGGGTTTGGTAACAAGGCAAAACGCGGCCTAGAGTCCCGCCATTCAGCACGCAATGACTCAATCCGGCGGAAAGTGGGGAACGGAATTATTGAAAGAGAATGGAGTGTCTTAACACTAGGTGCTCAGGTTCCCTCTGCCTACCCTGCTATATGCGGGATACAGCGTGAAGCTAAAAAAAATGTTTATTTGTTTGTTTATCCTTTTATAAGCTGCTTTATAACCTATTTAAAAAAAAGGAGGTTATTCGAGTCTATTTTTTTATGTGTGTTAATGCATAACTTTTTACTGGGTAATTTTAATGATTCTTTTTTTATATGATAGCTAGTGGTTCTGATGTGGTCCAACGTAAATTTAGTTAAGATTGGACGAGTAGTTTTTGAGTTATTCGTAATAATTGCACTTTTTAGTGCATTTTAGATAAACTCGGCTTTCTTTTCTAGAATTTTATTTATTAAAGAAATTTATGTGCGTATTCTAATATAAATTCTACAATAACTACTACTATCGTTTACAAATTTCATTTTATTACAAAACAAACTCAACGAAAGTCCGAAACGAAAGTAAGTCCATTTAAGAAGCTCGAATTGCTTAAACTAGCCCGAACTGGTTATAGCCAGATAGAACCGGTTCACTCTTCCTGTCATTTCACTTGTTTTTTTAATTTTAAGTTACGAAATGTTGCTTGGAAAGAGTTACTACCTGTAGTAGTTAATAAAAACTATTTTACTATGAAGATTTTAACTACAGAATAACAGAGCAATATTAGACTCTATTTCCATGAATTAAAGTCTGCTTTTCTCTATTTTTATGTAGTGGTCATTCTACTATATTTTATATGGGAGTAAAATTGTAACTACTGTATTCCTTCCTCAGTGGATGTCAGGAATTTCTGACGTGCCTTAAAATTATCTCTATATAGAGTGTGTATGTGCATTCTTGGGATTAATTGAAAAGTTTTATACTTTATTTATATAAAAAAAACCATCTTGGCGCAGTGGGATAATATCTGACCGTTAACGTGATCGTGGTTGTGGGTTCGATTCCTACTCGGGGGAATGATTATTACCTTCATGCTGTATCCCGCGCTAGCAGGGTAGGCAGAGGGAGCCTGAGAACCTAGTGTTAAGACACTCTGTTCTCTATTAACATTTTCGTTCCTCACTTTCCACCGAACTGAGACATTGCGTGTTGAGTGGCGGAACTCAACGCCGCGCCTTGAGAGAGCGAGCAAATGATAATACTAAATATTACTTAACATTGTCATTTCCTGGAGTGGGAATCGGCGTTCAGTTCCGCCACTTAACACGCAACGTCTCGGGCTAATTCGGGCGGATAGTGCCGAACGAAATATCCTGACACTACGAGTATGTTCACTCTGACTACCCTGCAATGCGGAATAAAGAAAAAAAGAAAAAAGCGTGAAGATACTTTTCTTTATATATATAAAAAAAAATTTTAGAAGTCCATATGATTATAATAACTCAGTTTGTAGTATAAATTGTCAGTTTTGTCAGTAATTTCTTAATAACATAATAAATTATTAATAACATAAAAATTGTTTGGTGGTAGGAGGTTCGTCCTCCGTCTGGCTCGCGACCTCTATCATGTCAAAAACGAACCGCCAAATATCTTATGATGTGTTCCGGTTCGATGGCATGTAAGCCAGGTTTTCCCCTTTCCCACCCATCCTTTCCCCAAAATGTGGTGGTTCCGATAGCGGACTACTACATTATCCTCCCTTTCCATCTGTATCCTCTAGGTTGGCAACGCATCTAGTACATCTCTTGTGTTGTAGATGTTCATGGGCGAAGGTAGCCACTTACCATCAGGCGGTCCTTCTGCTCGTTTGCCATCCGGTATCCATAAAAAAAAAAAAAAAAAATGGTTAAGAAAGTAAATATGAAAGTAAAACTAATTTAAATATTTCACTGTCATCTCAAAATTTAACCATAAAATCAAATATTTACATTAAAATATGAATAACAAATGGATTGACTTTCAAGTAATCTGCAAAAATACGAAATAGATTATTTGGATGATGATAGAAGAGATTGCAAAGACATCTTATTGGTAATAACAATATTTATAACTAATGTCCCCGTTGACGCGTTAATAACGCGTTGTGTTTAGCAAGTGACATATATATCACTTTATATAAACATGAATGTCAAACCATGGTAGTGTGTTGTAATGTAGTATTTATTTTGTTAATTTAATATACTTTTTATGCTATATTTTAAAAAAATATTATCATTTTGCACTCTTTCTGTATAAACTATAAGTGTGCCAAGTTTCATGCTCCTCCGTCCGCGTAATTTTCGTAAAAAGGGGTCCAGAGTTGTTGCTTCGCGTATTAATATATAGATTTCCCTTATCCAAGTGCGTGCTAACAATTTACAAAATATTATAAACTACTGAACAAATTTAGATGAAACTTTAAAGTAATATAGCTTATACATAAGAATAGCACATAGGCTTTGATTTATAAAGATTTTGTGTATGGTACTAATATGACTATAAATATATGTTAGATAGTACCTTTCTATTCAATCTCTGAAGTTCTCTATATGTATATACGTACAGTAATCAATGACCGTGCAATTGCGCTATTAGTGCCGGTTCACTGGTTTCATGTAATGCGGGTTCGATTCCGGTCAATGCACTAATAATTCGTTTTTTATTACAGGTAAGCACTTACGTATTACACGCAACGCGCTTGTTGTGTGACTTACAACTTAAGGTATGAAGTTGATTTTATATTAAATTATATTAACCGATTTCCAAAAAAGGAGATTAACAAATCGATTGTATTTTTTTTATTGTGTGTTATTTCATAACTTTATACTAGGTGAATTCATATGATAGCTACTAGCTAGTGTTGTCTATGTGGTCGCATTTAATTTTACTTAGATCTTTTTAGTAGTTTTTGAGTTATTTGTAATATTGATTTTTTTGATGCATTTACTTTAAATTGGTTTTCTATTTTTGTTATTATCTTAATTATATTTATTTGAGTCCATGGTGGCCCAATAGTAGCGGGAGACTTGGAGTGTCTGACTGTACGCTACTGGTTGTAGGTTCGACTCTCACTTGGAAGAAAGATATTCAAATTATATTCATTTCTCGACTCTGGTAAAATATTTTAAATTAAATAGTTTAAATTGTGTTTGAAAAATAAAATTCGATTTGTAGGTAGAAATACTTAATTGTTTAGAAAGGCGATACAAAGACCAGTACAAAAGGATTTATAAAGTAATACAAAGATTGCAGACGTCTTATTGCTAATAACAGTCTCTAACAAACAACTTTTTGGAGAAAGGAGCTTGGTCTTAAGATTTTTTATAATTAAACAATTAACTTATTTCTATTATTACTATACTAACGCCAGCGACTGTAGACGCGACAGGTTGTGGGTTCGATTCCCACTCCAGGAAATAGAATTTTTAATTTCCTGGGTTTGGTAATAAGGCAAAGCGCGGCGGTGATTTCCGCCAGTCAGCACGCAATGCCTCAATTCGGCGAAAAGTGGGGAATGGAGTGTCTTAACACTAGGTTCACTCTGCCTACCCTGCTATATGCGCGATACAGCGTGAAGCTATGTATGTATGTATACACTCCATTCGCCACTTTCCAATATCGACATCGTGGCGAAATTCATCGCTGTACTTTTACTAGAATAAAGAGAATGTGACCATTACCCCGAGTAGGAATCGAACCCTCAACCAATCGCGTTTACAGTCAGATGTTTGTCCTACTGCGCCATGACGGTATATAATAATTAGGATTTTAACGAAGGAAAAGGGACTTTCAGAAAAATGCACTAAAGAGTAACATTATTACGAATAACTCAAAAATACGTCAGATCTTAACTAAATTTAAGTGAGACCACATCCGACGCAATAGCTAATAGCTATAATATAAAAATATCATCAAAATTGTTTCACCCATTAAAAAAATATTCGGTAACATACAAAAAAAACCAGTTGAAATAAGAACCTCCTGTTTTTGAAGTCAATATAATAGATACAATTATAATTATTTAAGCTCACAGCTAGTATATTTCTATATACAATCACAAATAGCAAGGTCGGACAGAACTGACAACCGGCCACCGGCTTGGAAGTAGGTCGCAGGAAACTGACTCGCTTTGAATATGCAGTTGCTTGTGAAAGCAATCGTTTAGCATTAAATAGAAATTAGACGTTTTGCTCTGTTACCTATGTTAGATAGAAAAGTGGAGCCCTAAACGATTATAATATACTGCTGTGTCCCGCTACTTCGTTTGCATAGAATATTTAACTTAAAAATTAAAATAAAATCAAAAATATTAATTCAAATATGCTATTACAAGCATATTCGAAACGTCAATAAATCGAATCGTAAAGATGTCAGTATTGTCAGTATCGGAAGGTACCGGCGAGGAGTTCTGCTGAGGAGAGTCATAGAGAAACTCAAGAGATGCTCTTTTCAAATATAATTTTAAAACCCCTTGTCTTCCCGTCTTCGTAAAAATTTGACATTGCGTGCTGAGCTGTGCTCAACGCCGCGCTTCGCCTTGTTACCAATCCCAGGAAATGAAAAATTCCATTTCCTGGAGTGGGAATCGAACCCACAACATGTCGCGTTTACAGTCGCACGCTTGTACCTCTGCGCCACGACAGACGTCAATCATTGTTAAATTTGGCTATTGTCGTGTCATTATTATACCACGGAATTATTATTCATGTAAATCATTTAGGAAATAATTAGTTTAGATATAAGATTAAGTATTGTTTTCACATTTATTAATTGACTAATCTAAATAATTATGAATATAGACTATTTAAAAATCAATTGTACCGGAAGTAGTTACTGTCTGTAAAGTATAAATACTCTACCATTTTTCGGTCGCGGATTCTTTGGACGATCGCGATACTGAGAACATTAACGAATAGTATTGTATAAGCATTGATACTTTGTTTGACTTGTTATCAGTTTAATCCGTTAACCGGGGAATAAACTGTTGTTAATCCAGCTACAGATTGCAAGAATATGAAAATTCTTAACGTATTGTCAATATGATGGCATATACGAGGTGTGTTCAAAAAGTAAGGTGACTTTGTATTTTTAAGAAAAAATATTTATTTATTTATCAATATTTATGTTGTCCCCTTCAAAGTAATCCCCCTCAGATACAATACACTTATGCCAACGGTTTTTCCAATCGTCAAAGCACTTCTCATAAGCACTTTTCGGTATAGCCTTGAGCTCTTCCAGCGATGCAGTCTTTATCTCTTCAATCGTTGCAAATCACCGTCCTTTCATAGGTCTCTTTAGTTTTGGGAACAAGAAAAAGTCACATGGGGCCAAATCCGGTGAATATGGTGGCTGAGGCATGATTGTGGTGTTGTTTTTGGCCAAAAAATCTCTCACCAGCAAAGATGAATGATGAGCAATTTCGGAACAAACTTCGCTGACACACGTCTCATGCCCAAAACGTTAGAAAAAATTTCATGGCACGAGCCAAGCGATATACCAACATCCTCAGCAACTTCTCTGATAGTGATTCGACGATTTTCCAGAACAATTTTCTTCACTGCTTGAACGTTTTCATCAGTTGTTGACGTGCTTGGGCGTCCAGAGCGAGGCTCGTCATTGGCATCTTCCCGGCCATCTTGGAAGAGTTTGTACCACTTGTAAATATTTTTTTTACTCAGAACAGTTTCACCGTATGCCACTGTCAACATTTTAAGTGTTTCGGAGCACTTTATTTTATTTTTTACACAAAATTTGATGCAAATCCATATTTTTCGATAGCAAGAAATCGCCGAGCACGCAAAACACTTATAATCTGTACGCCTCTCCCAACCAAACAAAAAATGCTATACACTTGAAACTTGGTACAGATGTTCGGGAAGAGTGTACCAACATAACAAAATAAAAAAATCGATAATCGAAAGTACGTTGCCCGCCAAATTTGAAAAGTCACCTTACTTTTTGAACACACCTCGTATATAACCACTTTCAGATTTAATAGATAGCAACAACGTAGAACGTAATGCATTCAATATATTACGATTAATTTCCACGACGAAAAATGTCGTCATGCCCTTGTAGTAGTATTTTATGTATGACGAAATATTTCGTCATACCCAGTTAACAGGTTAAACACGAAATATAACTATCTGAAGTGTATCTTGTAGTCTTTTATTACAATCGTTTACTAAGAATACAATAACAATTGACTTGAAGCTGATACTGGATACTTCCTCCTCACAATGCGGTACGCGACACCGACCGACAGCGAGCTGAGACACAACAAGCTATTAACATTACAATGTATGTAACTTTCACGTCTAAGTGTTTAACGACTTCGGTCTAAAAGATTATTTTTTGTACATAAATTACTTAAAAAAAAAAATATTTTAAATGAATAATACATGTCTAGTTATGTGTTTTGTAAAATTTTTAATATTTGTCAATATGAATTTCATCATTTTTTATAAATCTTATTTTTTTTATTATTTAAATGAAATGAATATTATTTAAAGCTACCGTGATGTGTAATGTATGTCCGTATATGTATTTAATATTTGTCCTTTCCTAAAACTTTGACGCAAAAACTACAGAAAGGAGAGAGACAGAAAATTGAGCCCGTCGTGGCGCAGAGGCACGACACAAACAAGGCGCGTGACTGTAGACGCGACAAGTTGTGGGTTCGATTCCCACACCAAGAAATGCAAAAATAAATATTATGGAGGAAATGAAAATACTAATTTCATTTCCTCGCTCTCATAACAAGGCAATTCCGCTGAATTCCGTCGCTCAACATGCAATGCCTCAATTCGGCGGAAAGTGGGAGCGAAAATGTTCAAAAAGAAAGAAGTGTTTTAACACTAGGTACTCAGGTTCCCTCTGCCTACCCCGCTATATGCGGGATACAGCGTGAAGATAAAAAAAAATAAAATATGTAAATTCAATTACACATCAGAATAAGAAATAGGCTAAAATTTATACAAATTTACGTTTCCATCGGTTTCTATATATCTTTTACATATATACATATAGCTTTACGCCGTATCCCGCATATAGCAGGGTAGGCAGACGGAACCTGAGAACCTAGTGTTAAGACACTCTGTTCCCCACTTTCCCCCGTTTTGTTACCAAACCCAGAAAAATTCCAGTTCCTGGAGTGGGAATCGAACCCACAACCTGTCGTGCTTACAGTCGCACGCTTGTGCCTCTGCGCCACAACAGGCGCTTCCATCCGTTTATATCTTTTAAATTAATGTATTTCTAATATATTATTAACGAATAATAATCTTAATACTTCTAGTGTCATTATCTAGTTTATCTAGTCTATTACGCTGACGTACAAAGGGTCAGTGTCTCTTCATATACTAACTGCTTACTGTAGAGTAGCTTCTCTTACTAATTACTTGAGAAATACGTCAAGTTTTGAAATTTTTGTTTTACTAAAATATCGTATATGTCGAGGTAGGCGTGAATAAGTTGATAAGTCGACTTTTTAATAGGCTTCATTTTTAATAGGCTTTAGGATATGTTTATTTGCATGCTTACCAAAGGACTGAACATATGAAGCATAATATTTTAGATAGACATTTTTTTTAGCTTCACGCTGTATCCCGCATAGAGCAGGGTAGGCAGAGGGAACCTGAGAACCTAGTGTTGAAACAGTCCATCATAGTGGGTGAATTTCATTAAAAAATACTACATTATTTGAATTGGATCATTTTATTAGTTGTTTTTCTGTTTTCAAAGAAAGGAGAAGGTTGTCAATTTGACTATTTTTTTCTTGTGTATTATTATCTCATTAGTATTTACTGGGTGGTCCAATTTTGATGATTCTTGTTTTATGTGATAGCTGGTTCTTCTGTGGTCCATTTCAACTTAGCTAACGAGCAACGAGTAGTTTTTGCATTCTTCATAATAAATATTAATTTTTCATGCATTCTATTTAAAGTCGATTTACTTTTTTTGTTAACATCTTAATTATTCACAAATGTTTTTTTTTTATTAATATTAAAAAATATATTTTTCATGTATTCAAAAACATTTATAGTAAATAATTTTCCCATAGTGAAGTAAACATAATAAATTTATTTAAGTAGAAATGTCGACTGCAAATGGGAAACGAAACATCAGTTGATGTAACAACGTTTAGACTTTCAAGTGTGGGGAAATATTATAACTAAATTGTAAATAAGATTATATTAGACTGTAAGATGATTATACGAATCTATATATTAATACATAATGAATCTTTCGATCCTTTTTTACTATAAATGTAAGACTTATCGTTTTATCCTTTATCTAATAAAGATTTTGAAAAACTATTCGTCAGATCTCAACTAAATTTAAATGGAATCTCATCAGAAGCACTAGTTATCATATAAAAAAAAGAATCATCCAAATGGAAAGAAATGCAAAAAGCTAATATATTTATATATTTTTTTTAAAATAATAGCCGAATTGACGGGTAAAATACATTTCCTTAGCAATGTATATATCAGACGATGTCCCACAGCGCCACGATGGTTCCTTCTTCTCCTCTGGCTTTATACATTACATACACATCAGACAATATATTATACTTTTTTATACCTTTTCTTAATTTGTATTGTACTTATTTTTACCTACTTGCGTACTTAACTTTACACTTTATCCCTAGCGGGGTAGTAAGAGAGAACGGAACGCCAAACGCTACGGTCCCTGCGTTCCTCTTTGGCCTCGTCCACAGTCATTACCCCATTACCCTCTTCATGCATGCCCACCGGGGGGACTTCCTCCATTACCATTGATACTGCGTTCTCGAAGGCCATCCGAGGTTTCCCTTATTATTTTTACTTAAAAGAATTATTCTAAGCTATTTGTATATAAATAATAGCAGATTCCCGCTCAAAATGTTTATATTTAAATTATCTTCATTTTCCCACTCCGGTAAGACGGCACGTCATAATTCCATCACCCAATACTCAAACTTAATCGAAAAACGGCGAACAAAGTGTGTCCCAACGATGGGTTGTCTCTGATTACCCTGCTAATATTTTTAATAAAGCCTTAATAAAGATTTACCTTTTAAAAATAATTATATATATGAGCTAAATAGATAAATAATACTGTCTATTCCACATAACAATAACTATATCTTTCACAATCATCAAAACCACTAAGCATCGAAGACATGGCCTGTTGGATATATCGGGCGTCTGCGGTGCGTGGAACAGGCTGTGATTTAACATGCTGATATACTCGTGCGCTAACGATTACTTTTACGTAATATGGAATGTATTTACTGTAAAGGGCCATCCATGGCGCAAAAATTAAGGACAGCGAGTGTAAACGCGATTGGTTGAGGATTCGATTCGGTTTCGGGAAAATGATTTAAATTATTTTAATACTCTGGCAAAAAAAGTACGGCATTGAGTTTCGCTATTTCGTCTTTCGTCTTGATAGGTTCTCCCTGGCCGCGCTGCTGTAAAAAGACAACTAACATCTTATTAATAACTTATTTCTTTAAGCATTCAGTGCCTTTAGTTTTTCTATATATTTGTGAGATCAAAAATATAATATTATTTCATTACACATTAGACACTCGAAACATACATCACCAAACTAATAACCAGCATCTGACATTCAACTAATAGAAGAGATTCCCTAACACATATAGTATCACCGTAAGAGGAACTCTGAGCAGTGCCTGGGACTGGCGTAGGCCAAGCCAAGTGTAGGTTTAACAGATCTCTCTAAAATGCATAAACCTTTCACCTCCACTGCGGATTTGTCTCTCTCTTTGCTATATGCTGTTACAGATCCACAGCATCGCTAGGTTATTTTCATTTTCTCCACAATACTTACAATTTCCTCAGGAAATAGAATTATTATTTCCTGGGTTTGAAATCAACAAAAACAAAAGTACGGCGTTGAGTTCCGCCACTCAGCACAATACCTCGATTCGGCAGAAAGTGGGGAACAGGTGTCTTAACACTAAGGGTTCTTGCTTCTCTCTGCCTACCCTACCATATGCAGGATACAGTCAGACCCTAAAAAAGAAACTTACAATTTCCGTTAATACAAATACTAAATTATTTAATATGCTGACAAACTAGTCATTACTAGTAATACAATAACTATCTACATGTTATATTATATAACTTTTAGAATATTTTTCTTGGTCTGTAGCTCATAAATAGGCGGAGTTAACTTCCGAAATCTATTAAAACGCTGTTGGCGTTTGGTTGACTGATGTAAAACCTATGATTCGATACTAATACAATAGCATACATAAAAAAAAAATATAAAAATTAAATACACATATATATATATATATATATATATATATATATATATATATATATATATATATATATATATAATATATATATAACCAAAACTAAGTAGTGCGATATCAGTGAATATGATAATGAATTAATTTATAAGAGAAAGGCACTTTCTTACGAACACACGCGAGCGCTCAAATTGCTCTACTTATTATAAAAATTATGACATAACGTGAATTTTCAATAATTTGATATTATATAAGGTACTTAACTTATATGTATCATACATGTTATATTAATTAATAAAAGGCAGTTATTTTACATACATACACAGTTTCACGCTGTATCTAACAAACAGCGTACAGTATTGCGTGAAGCTAACAAAGTAAGATATTTTTTATTCGTTAATAAATTTGAATTGGGATTTAAAAAAAAAAGGTTTTTTGAGAGTCCCTAAATTAAAAGACGTTTGTCTTGTTTGTCGAAAATTTTACGAAACCGAGGAAATGTGAGATTTTATGTTTTATAATATTATATAATTATACAAATGTTGCAAAAAATATTCCATTGGATATGTTCCATTGGAGTTCCATTTATTCCAAATGTTCCATGGGAGTTTATGAAACTAAATTTAACATACAAATAAGCGGGATCTGCGAATTTACTTTGTGAGGTTCGAATACCTTTCACACGTGTGGCTCGCTGAGTCATTATTATGAGTATCATTTTCATAAAGATAATTAAGATTTAACTTCAAATAAAATGCACTAAAAAGAAAAAATCATCAGATCTTAACTAAATTTAAATGGGACTACATCGGAAGCTATCGAATAAAAAAAAAAAAAATCATCCTAATTGGTTCTCCCGGTAAGAAATTATGTGTTCATTGTTGCACATAAAAAGTACAGCTGAATAGAGAAACTCATTTTTTAAACCGGTTAAAAATAAAATATTTAAAAAAAAAACAATAATAAAAATTGTTTCCGATACCGGGAATCGAACCCGAGCCTCCTGGGTGAGAGCCATGTATCCTATCCACTAGACCATATCGGATAATGCTTGTGAAATTGAAAAAGAATATATATATTTATTTTAAACGAAACTATTACATTATTTTATAAGTAGTTAGTCGTAGTCGTAGTCGTAGTTAAGTGTTCAAAAATATATCTTGTATTGAAAAAATGTATTACCGAAGTCAAGATGGTTTCATGTAGTATTTGATATGATTATTCATTTATCTCCACTTATTTCTTTTTGAGATTTATAAATAAGTATTAAGCTCTACGCATAGGATATGTATTTTTAGTTCTCACGATTCTAATTATATCAGCAGTCACTCCACGCAGTAATTTGTCTTACGAGAGAGTAAACATGAAAATATTTCTAATATAAGAATAAATAGTACTAAAGCTTTTAAAAATAACCCGTTTATATGTACATACTAGCTGTGCCCGTGACTTCCTCTGCATGGAATTTAACAAAAAATTTATATTGTATTAGAGTTATGATATTAATTTAAAAAAAAATGTAAAATAAAAGCTTACGTTATTCCTTATTATATCAGCTACTTGCCAGTAAAAATCAGTCCATCCATTTCAGAGATTAGCCGGAACAAACAGACAGATAAAAATTGTAACAAATGCTATTTTGGTTTATGTACCTTAGATATATTCATATGGATGTAGTAAAAAGCAGCTATTTTAATATTACAATCAGACACTGCAATTTTATTTAATATAAATATGTATAGATTTAGTAGAGTATGCACGGATAACCCATTGTTAGCTACACGGAAAGTGCATTTTGAAAACATTACGAAACTCAACATCGCGTTTTGGGTTACTACAGCGGGGAAATTTAAAAATAAATATTGACGCGTCGTCACGATTATTTCAGTAAGTAAGAATTTTAGATATATTTTTAGCTTCACGCTGTATTCCGCATATAGCAGGGTAGACAGCGGGATCCTGAGAACCTAGTGTTAAGACACTACGTTCTATTAGAATTTTTGTTAGATTTAAAATAACATTGTTCTTAGTAAGCTTAAATGACTTTGTTGTATTACTTTATGATAAAAAATAATCGACTTATTAATAATTTCTCTATCTTATAATGTTAAAATTGTAGATAAGTATAAATACATTAAGATGAAAGTAAATATTTTTTTTTATCTTCACGCTGTATCCCGCATACAGCGGGGTAGGCAGAGGGAACCTGAGAACCTAGTGTTAAGACACTCCGTTCCCCACTTTCCGCCGAACTGCTTGCGTGCTGAGTGGCGAAACTCAAAACAAACATTTATTTCATACATATATATAAAAAAATCATAATATTATTTTACCAAAGTATATGTCACTTTATAAATAAGTTATGTCACACACATTGTAGTGTGTGTAATATTTATTTTATTGTTTTAATGTAATTATAATCGATTATTTAAAAAGCTGCCCCATATATACTTTAATTGTGGCAAATTACATACGTCCGAATAATTTTAATAGAAAGGTGTCCAGAGATTTTTCTTACACGTTAATATTCCTATTACGTTATAGGTATGTTATAAAAGATATGGATGAGTCAGTAATCTATACCTTAACCCTCAAGTGACATGCGAAGGCAAGCGTGAAAACACAATCTAACCGGAAGACATGGCGAAAATTGTTATTACCCTTTTGTTTCGTAATTTTATCAAATTATTAAATTACACGGCGTTGAGTTCCGCCATCCAACGCGCAATCGTATCTTCTTAATATAGTAATATTTCAAGCGGAGAGAAAACTTAGATACTAGTATCTGTCTATCTGCTATGTGATATAAAGCATGAAGCTAAAAAAATGTACATATACAAACTTTATGATTTAAAAGACAAGAGAGATATTTTGACAGTTTGAGAAGGTTCAATACAGGGACAAATAAAATATAGTACACAATATAAAATTTAAACATAACAGGATTCGAACCCGCGCCATTGAAACCTATCTAAACGCTACATGGGGTGATTTTTACTACACAAAGAAATTTTTACATGATAATCATTTTTTTTTTACCATAGATGTTTGAAAACATAGTTTTTTTCGTTCGTCGTTTGTTTCGTGACTTATGTTTATCTAACCATAGGAAGATATAGAAAAATATAATTCATAAGTTAATAAAAAAAATGTTTTTAATTTTTTTTTCACGCAGTATTCCGCATATAGCAGGGTAGGCAGACGGAACCTGAGAACCTAGTGTTAAGACACTCTGTTCCCCACTTTCCGCCAAATTGAAGCATTGCGTGCTAAATGGCGGAAATCAAAAAAACCCAGAAAATGAAAATACAAAACTTTTACATTTCCTAGAGTGGGATTCAAACCCACAACCTGTCGCGTTTATAGTCGCACGCTTGTGGCTCTGCACCACGACAGGCGTCTTTGACAATTTTATAAAAAAAAATAGATCTTTAAAACAAATGATACTCAAGTGGTAATCGATTACAAGAGAGGTATAATAAAATAGCAATTTAAAGCCGTCGACACTTAATGGTAGATCTCGGGTTTTCTTCCAAGTAGAAACTGTGCACTTTCACTGGATAAGGTGATATGGAAAAATTACAATAAGTTATTGTGGTTTTACTCAAACTGTGAATGCTAAAGTACTATAAGTTTCTTAAATATTTATATAATACGTAATAGCAGAAAACATCGTGGCGCATTAGGATATCGTCTGTTGTAAACATGACTGGTTGTAGGTTCGATTCCCACTCGAGGAATGATTATATAAAAACTGTTTTTGATTCTCCACACCGGTCAGACAAAGCACGGTATTGAGTTTCATTTGACACGTAATTTCTCGAATTCGAACGGAAACTGGCGAACGGAGTGACTTGACACTGGTTAATGTTATGACTCTGCTATGCGGCGTGAAACTAAAAATATATGATACCTAGTACTTACAAATGTGATAAATAATAAGAAAAATATATTGCGTAAGTTGATGCTGTAATTAATTAATAATTTTTAAGAATATTCATTAATTTTTTTTTTAAGTTTTTAATGCTTTGTATTACGCAAGTTAAACCCTTTCATATAGTACCCATATAGGGAGGTTATAAACCAATATGTCCGCCATTTCCTTGTAACATCCATTTTGTATTAACAACAATATCTATTATTTTATATAAAATTACATTATCATGAGAATTAAAGGAGAATTCCAAATATCAAACCAATCACAAGCTGAAATGGGAAGTGGGTCAAATTTAGTTAGCCGTATTTCACCCACACTCAACTCAAGTAGAACAAAAGCATTTTGGTTTCTATCTATTAGGACCAGTTTTTTTCGTTTTTTTCAACAATTATTGAACTCTCATGGGCAGAAACGCCATGTAAAATTTCTGAACACTACTCTCTCTGCCTACTTGCCAATGCTTAATGCACGAAATTCTTAAAGCTTTAAGCAACCTAAAATTCATTGTATTATCAATCTGATAAGAACGCTTCGCCATATGAATAAAACTTATCAAACGTCTTATCCAAGGCTCTAAATAGGCACCGTATTATATGTAAATATGGCGAAGGGACGTCCATCCTCAACGTAGTTAAATTTGACCAAGGTTGTTGGAACAATGCTTTAATCTTAAACTAATGTGTTAATCTTAAATAAATAAACTCTTATCTCACTGATTGTCTTAAATTTTGTTAATCCTACTGATATATTATATGGGAAAATTTGTGAATATGTTTGTTAATTTGTCACACGAAAACTACTGAACGGATCTAGTGACTTTTTTACAGTTACAGTAATATAGCTCATACATAAAAGTAATACAGACTGAAGTTTATAAGGTTTCATGAGATTCATCTATAATTCAAAGATGAAGAATTATAAAAATTAGGTCACAAAATGTAGGCTTAGCGCCATTTACAATATTCCCACTGGTACGCGAGGAATGAAAATTTTAGTTAGGCAAGCCGGTAAATTAAAGGAAGCCGATGTATATTTAGGGAAACCGGTAAATATATTTAGGGAAGCCGGTAATTTTTAGGGAAGCCAATATATTTTGGGAAATCGGTATAGGATGTCAAGGTATTTACTAATTTCACTATACAATTTTGGCGATGACTGATGACTTTTTAAGTCTATAAAATGTCAGAACTTGTTTTTATGTGCGACCTTTTTTTAACTCTCAGATATTTCTTTTGAAGTCTCATACTTGTGCTTTGAAAAGTTAGGCAAGCCGGTGAGAATCGAGTTATATGGACGCCTTGCCACTGCAATGTACCTAAAATAAATCCCTGATACCTATTCTTAGGAAATATTTTTACACTACGCTAAATATATCTTCAACCGTCTTTCTTATTTTATTATTATTTTTAACTATTACGAGTTAATCGCTTGTCTGTAAGTATGAGCATGACAAAGAAATTGTATGTTTTCACAGCACGTTTCCTAGAAGGAAGTTATTCTAAACGGTCGCACAATCATAAATTGCTATTCTGATCAGATAATAAGGGCATTAGCTACATTTATACGCAACGTTACTGTTACAGTTACGTAAACACGTAAATCTACGTATATTATGGATACACAGTTTTGTCAACTAAAGTTACTAAAGTATTAATCAGCAATCAATAAGTTTTTTCAATGGAAATTAGGTTCTCTTTAGGTTTATTGTTCGTTTCATAATTATGCATTTCTCTAGAAATATCAATAATTTAATTTATATATTTCTCTCTTTTTACAGATGGCGCACAAAGTGATAGCCTTATTGGCTTTGATTGCCGTTTCCACAACGGCGAAAGAACAGACGAGATGGTCCCGCCAAATCAGCTCTTACACAGCTGACATTAGCGACTGGGTTCCTTTAACAGGCCCAGTGGACAAAGAGCTGCCACCAATCAAGAGACAAGCGGTAGCGGAACCAAGGATACTTTCTGAACCTTTTCCAGGTTTTGTAAGACCAACAGGATTCAGTCAAGATGGATTTCCATCAAGGGCTTTCTATAATTCTCCTGTTAATCGACAATTATATTTACAATCAGTACCGTCAGCACCTCAAAACTATCTTTCCGATCAGGGTTTCAATCAAGGTCTAAGATTTGGCTTGACTCAACCCAATTTCCCACTAAGCCAAGGATTTATTACTCCTCAGTTTAACTTTGACAGCGTTCCGCAATTAAAGCCTCGGCCGCACGCTTCTCTCAATCCGATAAAATTTGAAAACTCTGTTAAAACAACTCATCCAGTGCCGTCTCCAGTCAAACCCTTTGTTAGTCAAACTACAAAAACTAAAGATGAAATCCCAAAATTTGTAGATGGATATCGAGCAGAAAACAACAGCAATTATAATTTTGACAAAAAGAAACTACAATCAGTACAAAAATTCAGGTTTGAAGACAGCACAAAATCCAAGGAATCCATAAATAACAACCCGAAAGTGGAAAGAGAAGAAGTTCAATTACTTTATGTACCATTAGAATCATTAAATAGAGGACAATTTAACTTCCGAAGTCCCCTGACATCGGCCCAACTCTTGAACACAGAACTTTATAATCAAAACCAAAGACCTAATCCATTAGTTCAAAATCTCGCTGGAGAATTCCAAAGACCGGCAATTAAATCTCAAGATACGTTTAACTCAAAAGAATTTCTCTCAAATTTCAATGGCCCACTTTTAGATAAGGACCTCTTCCCTAAATTTTCAACAAATAATTTGCCGTTTTCGTCTGCTGCACCAACAACGCCGAAACCAAAAAAGCTTAAGCCTCATCAGCCACCATTAGCTATTTTTCTTACGCAAGAAAACAAGAAAGAAGACGAAATTAGAGTAGGAGATGTCCTATATTCTTTGAAGAGTGCTGATACAGTCGCTGTACTGGATTCTGTCAACCCATTGAACGCACCCAAAGTATTTATTGGTCCTTCTTCATTGATTCCACCACAAAATTACGTAAAATTTGAACTTCCATACTTATCAAACATAGAAAACGTTGATAAAAAATTAAGACAATTGCCTTTCTTTGTAGCACCACTAAGTTACAATACACCACAAGGTTTTGCCAAGATACCTTTCCCATCTCCACATGTAGGGTCTGTGGTCATTAACTCTCTTATTAAAGACACATCTTCACCCAGCACGACTACAACACCTGCAAATGTTTATAACTCTTACTCTAAAGAGCCTACCCAGTATAAAAAAGAACAGAAATATGTAACGCAAAGACCTAAAATTAGTTATTATTCCACAACTTCTCCAAATGTAAATTCACCAACATATGAACAAAATTATTACTCAATTGAACCACAATCTGTAAACACTCTCCGACCTTTAAAAGAATCTGATTTCAGTAATATTCGTCAGTCCCCTCCCTACAAAGCTGATTCTTATTTCTTAAACAATGCAGGAAATCAGTACAATGTACCTCAGTTTTTCCCAAAACCCGAGGAGCCTCAAAAATCTGATAATTCTTATAAAGCTGAAACAACAACTACTCAGCGTACAACAACCTCGACTACAAAAACTTCAACATATCCTAGTCAATTGCTAGAAACACATAATCCTTATTCTATCAATCAAGCTTTTCACTTTAGTACACCTTTGGATTACCACAATTTCTTTGATGAGTACAAAGAGCCTTACGTTGAAGGAGCAGTAAAACAATCTGTGCAGCCAGTAACACCTGTTTCTACAACGACAACGAACATTGAACCTTCATCAACATTACCGCCATATCAGCCAACTCGGCAGCCACCACCGAATTATTTACAAAATTATAGTCCCGAAATTCATCATGAAAATGAAAATCACAATACAAGATATCCAGTATTTGACACAAACAGCTATTCTACCAAAACAGACACCCCACCACAAGCTGAACTAACTCAATTCAATCATGCCAATTCTAATGATAATAGCCAAATAAACGCTAATAATAATTTATCAGAAGAAAAACATTTTGAATCTCAGTCTCCTGCATACGAGAACTATACCGAAACTATAAATAAAATCCCTGAAAATACTGTCGATCAATCAACAAAATCATCTGAATACAATCAATATGATATTGACTATAATGCACAAGATTTACAGTCTTCTACCACAAGTACTACAACTACACGAAGAACTACGCGAACAAGAGGTCGCCCTCGCTATCCTACAACAAAATCAGATTCTGGAGAATATTCCACTCGTGCTACTATAACTAGAAGGCCTCTTAGAGAAAGAAAACCAATACCTCCGAGATCTAGATATGAACAAAATAGAATATCAACAGAAAAACCTACTAGAAAACCATTTGATTCAAGTGAAAGCACTACGAAATTGAGTAGAACACGAACCAGAGGGCGAGTTCATTACAGACCACAAGAAACTGATGAAATATATTCAAAAAGAAATAAACAAAGTAGCAAAGAAGGTGACTTAGCGTATCAGAGAGATGTGCTTCACCAAAATTACCCCGTCACGCTTATGGAAAGAACAAGTACTGTTGATATTGAAGCCATTACAGAACCATCTGTCAAAATTATTTCTTCAAATAATATAGAAATATCCAAAAACATTGATACCGAAGACGCTTACAGTAATGATCAAATTTCCTATACTGAACCTGTAAATAAAGAATCTAAGAGTACTCCACAGCAATATACGACGCCTGTAGATATCGTGCCAGAAACCTCCTATATATCTAAACTTTCTCCCCCCAGTGAGGAATATTCTTATGAAGCACAAAGTAGTGGATCGCAAGAAATAAAGGATAACACTGGCCAGACTCATACTGAATATAATAAAGAACAAGAAGATGTATTCATTACAAGGCCAGCCAGCCCTGTAACTGAACAAAATGTGCCCATTTACTCAATTAATGATGAATTTCAACCGATTAACCAAGAAGACATAGTAACCATTGCACCATCAGATCCCGAAGAAAATAGTGAAAATGTTAACCATGATAATAACCAAGAACAAGAACAGGAGGAAAACATTGTTGAAACAACTCCATCCTACAACAGAGTTAGAGTTCGCCCTGGGGTTATAAGACAATATCACCAATCATCTACAGAATCAACAAGATTCAAAAATGATAGAAGGAAACCTTTACAAACTATTACGTATAGACCAGTTTTTGATAAACGTCGTACTACCATGAGAATTGAAGAAATTGAAGCAGATTTGAAAACCAAGCAAGTTCATACTAGACCAGAATTTCAAGATTACAAGCAACCTGTTTACAAACCCGAACCAACAACTGAGGCAACATCTACATCTTCAATAACTGAAAGCTCTCAACGACGTGGGCAGTTTAGACGTAGAAGACCAGTATACAGCTCTACAACAGAAGGAACTGTAACTAGAAGAACTTATGAAGTAAAAAATCGTTTTAGAGGACGCCGACCTACGGAAAAACCTACTGACAAACCCGACACACAAGCAGATATAACTACAACAACAATAAAAAATAATTTATATAGTAGATACAGAGATAGACCAAGACTATCGGAAAGATATAACAAAAAACCTGAAGCGCAAACAGAAGATCAAGCAGGTGAAGATCAAGATTCAAACTACTCTATAAATGTACCAAAATATGCAGCACCAGAATCAGAACGCTGGTCACCTAAAATTTCAAAAGATTCTTTTAAGCCATATAATCCAAATACTATTGCCGATGACACAAAAAGTGATACAAATAGCGAAAAGTTGAAAGAAGAAGATGAATTAGATATCATTACAGCCAAAAATGAATATGAAGATATACTTATTTCTGTAACACCGGCTTCAAATAACAGACAACAGAAAAAAATACCTGATATTCCTCCCACATTAGAAGCTTTAGTAGAGCAAAGTAAAGTGACCAAAAGTGATTCGAGTGACAACATGTCCACTTTTGAAAGTATGCTGGAAGAGGTGATGAAAAGTCTAGAAGAACAAGATGAAAATGAATACACAGGAAACGTAATGAAACACAAGGGTGGTGAAATTGGTGAAATTCCTCCAGAAAAAATTATATCATCGGGAGAAAACTATTCTGTTAAATCCACTACGCCTTTACAAGATGAAGACTCAACACTTCGAACAGAAAATGCTTCCTCCCTTACCAGTGCAGAGGTAGGATATTGAATATTTAGTATTAAAATGTTTAAGCTTTACTCTAACAGGTTTTTAAACGTCAAATCAGACAAAGCCAATGTTCTATCGACGGACCTACCTGTCTGGAGAGGGACAGTGATACTTGTTAACCACAAAACTACCTTTAATGTAATCTTAAATTTCGATAATTTAATCTTTTTAATGATAATGAAAATATGTTTTTATCCAATTTTACATTTAATTAAAATGATTTACATTTAAGTTCAACAATAGTTAGTTGCACAAACCAACTCGTCTATAAAAAATGTACTATAATAACGATAGATTTATAATTTATTTATTAAATTTGCTTTTAGGAGGTGACCACGCAACCTAACCGCCGCCGCGGATTTTGGAAACGAGTCAGAAAAGTACGACCACCGTCAGCGTCCGAAGAGATTGAAGTTGCTGAGTCACAGTATTATTCAAACGTTGTAAATAGACTTGGAGAAGCGGTACATAAAGGAGGTTTAGAGAAGGCAGGAAAAGGTAATACTAAGTTAGTGGTAACAACTTACAAACCGAGCTATCAATTCCTCAAAGATTTCTTCCAAAACGATAATGATGATGATGATCAAGTGGACGTGATACCAAATTTTGATATATCTAAAATATCTGCAGCTGAAAATGTTTCGGAAAACGTTAAAGATAAAGAAACTATAGCAACAACTAAATCCGATATAAAAACGATTGCGACAACAGAAAAAGTGAATCCTGGCGATATGGACTTAGGGACTGGATCCCCAGATCCTACATTCGATGATAGCGCTTATTACACAGAGTCAACGGAACCGACGCACGCTAACATCGACAGATCTGATGGATTGAGTTTTATGGACTATCTTTTTGGAGAGAATTCAGAAAATAAAGATGCTATTAAAAGCGAAACTACAAAATCCTTAGAGACCACACCCATCAACAAAGTTGAAGAAATTGAAGTAAGCAAATTGAAAGCTACAACCGAATCTACTTATATACCAGATGAATTCACAGCTGAAACTGCAAATGATAGTGATGAAAATGTTACTTTGGATATTCAGAAGGCAATAAAAGAAGAAATTGTTACTGAAAAGTCTATAAGAGTGGAGACTTCATCGGTATCAAGTTATATGAATCCAGCAGATGTTGTCAGTACATCTATGTCAACAGAAGTGTCTCATGAAACAGAAATTTGCTTTAGAGGTCGCTGTATAAAAACAAATAAGAACATATTATAATAAAAAAGGTTCTTATATTGTGTGCAAAATCCATAGTGACTAGTGACAATTTGAAAAGACAATATCTCTGTATACTCTACTTTATTCTACTTGTATATTTATTTAAAAAACTTTTTAACAGTGAAATCCTGTAAATAGTATAACAATCTCTTTACTTGATTTCACATATTTTTTATGAATGGCCATAAAAATAGTGAATTGTAATTAAAAATATTATATGTTTTTTACATACAGAAAATCTTATTAGATATTAGTTCTCATCATGTGAAAAACATAGTTTTAATTTCTTTTAACAACATAAACATATATCCAGTATATAAAAATTAGAAGATAAATAACACATTTTTTTAATTAAATTAACTAAACAATTTATTTTTGTGGCCAACTTATAAAAATATAATATTAAGGTTAGTGGCCAATGTATTAAGAATAATATATGACATATAAGATTTTAAACTTAAGCATAGGATAATACTTTTATACTTTTTGTAAAATAAAGATATCGACTGAGAATATTCTAGATGTTATAATCAAACTATTTATTTACAATATAATATTTATTATAAGCAATGTTCAGTTGTATTCTTATTTTTTTTCTTTTGTATTCAAAGAGAAAGTCTTTTACTTTTTATAATAAAACTGGTGACAAATGACTCTTTCAACTAAGTGATATTTTTAATAGGTTGTTTATTTTCTAGCTTTGTACCCCACCCAAAGTGTATTATGTAAAGTGGATATGTGTACCATGTCTAATATAATTTATAAATAACATGAAATCTTGTTTTTTTTTCTTTTATTTGTTTACTAATATCTTCTCGGCAGAGCTGCCCTCCTCGCCTGTGATAGATTCTGTTAATATTGACAATACGGACATCTTTGCAAAACTTGATGATTCAAAATTGCTTGTAAAAACCTATTTGAATAGAGATTATTTTATTTCAATTTTAATTTAAATATTTTGATAGCAAGTATTCAACCACAGGTATATTTAAATGCACATTTCATTTAACACAGTTAGATTTTGATATTAAATAAAGTAATAAGAACAGTTTTAAAGGATTATAAAAATGTGATTATTATAATTGATTGTAAAATATATATTTTTTTTATATTAGGGGCAATATGGCTTGAAGATATTACTGTTGAGAGAAAAAAGTAAATACCTTAGTAGCATCATAGTTTTTTATTTACAGACATAACACAAAATTAAAAAATGATTTATAATATACTAATCAAGATTATTAATATCATTTAACTATATCACAACAAATGATAACAATGTTTTCAGTTCACCCACTTTAATTCTTATGAATGGTCTATGCTTATAAAGTAATATATTTTTAATTTCAATTTAACACTTCACACACATCGTCATCATCGACAAATCCACCATTTAAAGCATCGTTTAGAATTTGATCTTTATTCTTTTTAAGTTCACTATTAATGAAAGACCGCCTTTCCTCTTTCTGCCTTATTTGTGAGGCTTTCTCTGCAGACTGTCGTTCAGCAAGGCCTTTGGTAAATGTATACAGAACTATAGTAAAATCACTTTCTATAAACGCTAAAGTTATGCTATGGCCGGTCTCAACTGTACATAAGTTCTCTTGTAAAGTATTAATAAATTTCATAGTAACATCAAAACATGTGGGTATTGGAACGTAAATATTTAATTTTTCGCTTTTCAACGGCCTCGCCACCACGTATAAGACATCTATATCTTTGTTGTAACAATATTCAGTGTCGTACATAAGCTTTCCGTCGACCAAGTATATATATAAGTGGTAAGCGAGTGATATTTTCCTTTCACAGCTGCATCCAAGCTTTTTCATATCTTCTTTAATTTTTATTTCTACATCCATGGTGTTAACTTGCAATTATATTTTCTTAATAGATTTTGTTTGTAAACAATATAAAATAACCTTAAAAATTGCTTTTAAAATTTAACTCGTCGTTTGTCATCATGACATTTAATAAACCACTGACATCGAATGCATATTGTGTCTTTTATGTTTTAATTTATTTATTTATTTATTTAGGAAGCCAACGCTGTATACAATATTATTACAATTATTGTATACCTCACTTACAGGCTAACATGACATGCTTAATACAGTTATATAAAACTATTAAAAAAAGAAACAAAAAAAAGAACAAGTAACAGATTTTTTTTAAATTCATAAAAATGTAATAACAAAATAAAAAGAAAATTATCACATCTGGAAGAATATTAAAAAAAAAACACTATAAAGACTATAGTTTAATCATAAAACGTAGTGGATATTCATAATTTATATTTTTTAATAATTAATTATGATTAAAACATATTTATTTAATAATTATAATACCTTTGGTACTGGCAATGTTCATAAGAGAATGTTAATAAAAATTTAGAGTTTTTTTGGTGGTAGGAGGTTCGTCCTCCGTCTGGCTCGCGACCACTATCATGTCAAAGACGAACCGCCAAATATCTTATGATGTGTTCCGGTTCGATGGCATGTAAGCCAGGTTTTTCCTTTTCCCACCCATCCTTTCCCCAAAATGTGATGGTTCCGATAGCGGACCACTACATTGTCCTCCCCTTCCATATGTATTGTATTCTGTAGGTTGGCAACGCATCTACAACATCTCTGGTATTGTAATGTTCATGGGCGAAGGTAACCACTTACCATCAGGTGGTCCTTCTGCTCGTTTGCCGACCGTTATCCATAAAAAAAAAAAAAAAAAAAGATTTAAAACAAGTTACCTATTCCGTAATACATACTTTAAAAATACAGTTTTCGTTGTTAAATTAATTTTAACAATTTTAAAATGTTAGTGAAACAATTAAAAGGAATTACATTAATGATGACATCTACGTATGTGTTTAATAAGTTAAATAATATTTGAAAATTACTGTTAACTTAAAATAACCTTACGAAAAGTGTTATTAATAATACTAAAGTAATAAGTATTAGTACGAATCACAAGGTAAATTATCAAAATTATTGTCTTTGTTTTTTGCTTATTTTGGACAAATTTATATTGTTCCAATTAAATCTACAATCTCTTTACACTTTTAGTTAACAATAAATCAACAATGGTCCTTATAATTACGTTATTTTATAATAAATTTCGTAAATTTGTTTATTAGGTAATAAGGCTAATAATAATTAATAAGTAATAAAATTGCATAAATATTATTTATGTATTATTAAATATGATAAGTAGAGACAGCGCCATCTTTAGATATTTTCTAAAACTATTTGATAATTAAAATTTTTCAGTACATTAAACAATTTCATGTTAAATATTAAATTCTACAAATTGGAAAAACTAATATCCTAGTCATAAAAAATAATCTTTCAATTGAAATATTTTCTTAAATAATTGTTTACAGCGCCATCTATACATCGATAAAAAAACTAGTGGGCTTATAGTTACACAGATAACACACGACGCTGTTTTACACAAAAAGTAAAAGTGTTTTATTAGAATTAATATCAAATTAATAAAGCAAATTAATTATTGAAATTATTTATTATTATATCATATTTTTTATTGCATAATAGGTAGAAAAAAATATATATATTTAATAGCACATGTATACCACATACTACTCAAAAAACTATTACAAATTACATTTCAATATACATTTATAACTTTATTTAACTAATATTATTTATAATTAACTAAAAAATGAAATAAATACTAATAAATGTTATATTTATTGATATTTTAATATGTAATTCACAATTTCGCCACTTCTCTCACATGTCAGGATGGCCGAGCGGTCTAAGGCGCCAGACTCAAGGTAATCCTTGCCTACTCAGTAGGTTGAGCTGTTCTGGTCCTCTCTGAGGGCGTGGGTTCGAATCCCACTTCTGACAAATCTTTTTGCTTTTATTAATTTTTTTTTTAAAGTATTATTATTGATTTAGCTTATAATTATTTGGAAATCAAATATTTTTATTTAATAGTGAAAAGTGCTCTATTCTGTGATATTTTTCTTCAAATCGATTGAAGTTTTTGGAAGTTATTATATTTTGTTATTTTTTTTCTACAGTTTTTTTTATGTTATATTACATTCTTTTGTATATTTATACAACATATTTATATATTCTTTAATTATATTTCCTATTAAATTATTATAATACTTCATGAAATATTAATAGATAGAAAAACAATCATTATTTAAGTATTATTTTTCTTTGTTATTTTGTTTCTAAATACCTTTTTTTTATCTATCAGTAGGTTATTGTAGAATATTTTAAATTGCTAATTAAATTTCGTCCTAAACCATTTTTTTTATCTTTTTATTTTATTAAAGATCAAATTGCAGATAAAATATTAAAAAAACATTTTTAAATTGCATTTGAATTTAATGTAAAGTTGCTAACACAATGTGATTTATGTAAAAAAATATAAAGGCAAAAATGTATTTTCCCGTACCGGGAATCGAACCCGAGCCTCCTGGGTGAAAGCCAGGTATCCTAGCCACTAGACCATACGGGAGATATGGATGATGTTGAATTATTGGTATAAATATAATTCAGCTGTTTCATTTTATATATTTTTATTCACCTATTTAAATAGATTGTTATTTTTTTAATCCTCAAAGCAAGTTTTCAAAATTACTAACATAAAAGTACATCAGTTCTAAATTGATAGAGTGGAGACTTTATTACATGAATTCATTTTAAATAATTGTGATGTGTAATTTTTAACTTGGTTTTTGTTTTAGAAAATTTAACAAGAAGTCTATGATAGGCTATTGAAGCGATCATGTTCTCTATAGCAGTGTTAGTGTATGTGTCTAAGTAGAAATGCCATCCATGTTCTATCTTTCCTTCTTTCATCACTGTCCTTATCCTAAATGATAATAATGTTAATAAGTAATATGTATCTATAATAGAGTTAGTAATTTAATATGTTTGTAAGTAAATACCATTGAATTCCTTTCTTTAGTAGTTCGAATTTGGGCCGTGCTATTGTTGATGTTGATTAGATAGATGGCGTGAGTGGTTAGGAAAATAAGATTTAATTGTAAAGACAAAAAGGCGTCGGATTTACAGTGATAAAAATAAAAGTGAAATGAAGATTATGTTAAGTAATGAAAAGAGATCGACAAAGTAACTTTAAATGTCGTTTCTTTGTTTTACAGGTAATTGTAGTTGTGTATTTGTATTTTATTAATGTAAAAAATGTAAAAGTTATAAAAATAAATTAAACTTTGTTTTACAGAGCAACACATAGTTTAATTTGTCGAGAGTTCTCACAGAATTGACTAAATTGACTTATATGTTTTTAATAAATTATAGGTGGCAAACAAAAACTGAGCTCTCTAAGGCCGTTACATAGTGACAACTAACCTTTCTATGACTCTTAAAAGCCTAGTTTTAAGTCATGAAAATCTACTTAATTTAATATAGATCAAATATATTTAAAGTAAGATATATATTTAAAATAAGATATTAAAAGCTATCCTGTCTAAAACGGTAACGAAATGAGCAGAGTACTTGCAATTTTTTTGACGTCATCCAAAGGTGACTTCCTTTTCGCTGGTGATTGTCAGTCAGTGATAGTGCTGCAATAATGTAATTTATAATAATCACAAATAAAAAAAAAAACAAAATAGTAATAAAAAGTAGCAAAAAGATGTCGCCCCCGGGTGGGCTCGAACCACCAACCTTTCGGTTAACAGCCGAACGCGCTAGCCGATTGCGCCACGGAGGCGTTGTGAAATATGTCAAAATTATGTATCACTTGCCTTAGAAAAAAAGATATTACAATACTACTAATATTATAATGTGAATGCTTGTTTGTTAGTCTTTCACGAAAAATACTGAACTCATTTAGATGAAACTTTGCAGTAATATAGGGTATATGTCAGAATAGTAATTAACATATAGGCAATAATTTATAAATATTTTGTGTGTTCAAGGATACAGTGAAATATAAAATATATTGAATTGGCTTCTATACACTTTTTTTATCTCTAAATGTAATTTACAATTGTTAGATATTTTTTTTTTTATTTTAAATTACCATATACTATTAAAAATCTGACTGTTGTGTGTGTTGTTGTGCTGTGTGGGGAACGGAGTGTCTTAACACTAGGTTCCCTCTGCCTACCCTGCTATATGCGGGATACAGCGTGAAGCTATGTATGTAAGAAATGATCTATCTAAACTAGTAATTAAACATAAGTAAAATGTTAATTGAATATTTTCACTTAAAATAATTTTAAATTTTACTTCTATGACATCAGGTCACATTTAAAAATTATTGTGCTTTTTTTATACTTATTTACTTTTATCCTCTCTAATTATCCCATATAAAGTCTACGATATAGTCTATCTAATGTAGAATCTATAGTTGCAAATTATAATAACAGGTGTGTTTTAGTAAGGTATTAGTATTACTTCGTTTTATTTGTAGAGCTTAAGGGAGTATTAAATTCCACCATAAGACGCAAAATGTCTTAATTTTAGACAGAAGGCGGACAACGGAATGTCTTGACACTAGGTTCTCTCAGTTTACCCTGTTATATGAAAGGGCGTGAAGCTGTATATTTTATTAACTAGGTACGTTTGTTTCACAAAATTTATCTCTTGTTTAGTATAGATGTCGCTGTATGACATATTATCGCCATCTAGTCTCAAATTACAAAGACTATTAAAACCTAATATATTTGTTAAGAGATATTGTTATTATATTTTTTAAGAGATGTCGCTTTATCCATAAAACAACCGTTTTCATTCATTTATGGTAACTTATTTAACGTTCAAAAAATGAAGAAATACAAAGTTAGACTTCTTTCCCGTTGACAGATTGATCTACAGTTCTGATGACAATACAATTAAAAACCATATTATTTTTACTTTACTTGTGTTAGATTATTTATTTAATTCTATAAATAATATTTATATTAAGTTATAAAATACTTGCATAAAGTAATTGTGTAATATTTAGTAAGTAATATTTATTGTTTATATTTTATGATTAATAATTTAGCTATTTATCATCTGTCACTTCGGAACGTCGTGGAGAGGATATAGAAAAAAGCGGGAAAGGTTGGAGGGCTTTTGAAAGGGAGAATGCACATTGTTGATTGAGTTAAGGAAAAATAGTTACAAAATAAAGAAGATTAAACATCATACTTGAAGTATTTATTACTTATTAGTTGTTTTTATTAGCTTCATTGGTTATTTAAACATAAATAACTTGTCAGTTGAGATTTCTATTTGCAGCTATTAGATAAAATATATGTAATGTAAAGTACCTAGCGTGTTTCAACGCTATTACATATATTTTTGAAGTGAAAACTTCTTTAGCGACGTTGTGCACTCTTTGTGACGGGTAAAAAATATTAAACTCGCGATAGGACACGTGACCCTGATCGAAAATTCGTAATATAAAAAAAATTGACACTTTAGAACAATTACGTTGTAATTGTTCTAAAGTGTCAATTTTTTTATGTAACTAGAGACTTTTTTTTTTTTTTTCGACTGTGTAGTATGCTGTTGGCCCTATTGGCCTCGACAGCGTCACCGGGTTTTGTGGGGGGCCGAGCTTGAAGAGCTCTGACCCTGGCTAGAGACTCTGTTTACGATTTGCCTTAGCAATGTATATGTAATTTTATATAAAAGTGAATGTCAAATCAATAGAAGTGTGTGTAATATTTATTTTATTATCTTAATCTATTTCTAAGTATTACATTATTATAAATAACATTTTCTGCACTTCTTTTTTTTTTTTAACTATGCCAAATTTCATACTTTTCCGTCCTCATAATTGTCGTAAAAAAGTAAGCCAAGTAAGTTTTGTTTGGTGGTAGGAGGTTCGTCCTCCGTCTGGCTCGCGACCACTATCATGTCAAAGACGAACCGCCAAATATCTTGTGATGTGTTCCGGTTCGATGGCATGTAAGCCAGGTTTTCCCCTTTCCCACCCATTCTTTCCCAAAAATGTGGTGGTTCCGATAGCGGATTACTACATTATCCTCCCCTTCCGTCTCTATCCTCTAGGTTGGCAACGCATCTACAACATCTCTGGTGGTGTAGATGTTCATGGGCGAAGGTAACCACTTACCATCAGGTGGTCCTTCTGCTCGTTTGCCATCCGTTATCCATAAAAAAAAAAAGCCAAATTTCTCTTCAGTATTCCTTCACGTATTAGTATAATGATATAAATTGTCATGTTTGTGTACGATAACCCAATAAATGAATATTCTATTTTACTAAATAAATGATAGTACGTTAATACTCATAATTAAAACAATTCGTGCAAAATTATTCCATAACCATTCCAAAATGTCAAAAATGCACAACGCTAATATTCAATTAGTCGGCGGAAAGTGGAGAACGGAGTGTCTTAACACTAGGTTCCCTCTGCCTACCCTGCTATATACGGGATACAGCGTAAAGCTATGCGTATATGTATGTATGTTAATATTCAAGTTTTTAAATTTAGACGGCACCCCCGGTGTGCAATGCGTTGTACTTTTTTAACTAGGTAAATGTTTTTGTTTGTGCTGAGCATATTGGAGTATTTTAGTTAAGCATTTGCCAACGTCCATACTACGTTGAATACACCGGTTCTCGTCCGATCACCGAAGTTAAGCAACATCGGGCGCGGTTAGTACTTGGATGGGTGACCGCCTGGGAACACCGCGTGACGTTGGCTTTTTGCTATATTTTTGTACTTATTTCTTAAATCCAGAGCAAATATATGAAGCATACTTCATATTATAATTGTGTGAATTATATACAATTGGTTTCAAGTAAATTAATAGACGACTAATTAAAATTTATTTAAACAATTTTTTTTTTTTTTTTATATGAATTAAATTACTTCTACGGGCACTTGCCAGTGCCTTTTGTTTCTTTTTTTTTATTTATTTATTATTTGTTACATTTGCAGCATGCTTAAATAGAACCACTATATTTTTTTATTTAATACAAGTTTCATATTGTTATATTATAAAAAAAATATATTATTCAACTTTGACAGACAGTGCTCTGTAACATACAATCATTGAATGTTATATTGTTTAATTTTTGTATTTAAATTCTATTTTTGTTGTAATACTCTATTATACTGTACTGTACTGTATTGTACTGTAACTTTTGTATTTAGTGATTAATTACTAATTAATATACAATTCTGTAAATGAAGCAATCCTGTTAATACTCCAATAAATTGTATACTTAGGTCGATCTATCAACTTATTTAAGCCTGGTTCGCATATAGTTACAAAAAAATTGACATAATATGTTTTATGAAGAATTAATTCATAATACTAAGTGAAGAAGACAAGAATGACCGTTGAATTAAAACTGGCTATTAAATAGTAAGTATATCATAAAATAATGTGAAAACTATTAAAAATATTTGCTCAACCTGAGTTTTAATGAAAAAAAGCAATAACCCACGGAGTTATCTCTGTACGTTCAAGACGAGGTCCTTACTTTCTACGGCTCGATCACGCCCGGTGCGCGACCGGGTCAAGCTTCACTAATCCAACAGGGGCATCAAACGCCCTACCCAGAAGCAGGCTTTAAGCTCGGGCCGAACGAAAGCAAAGTCCCCCACTACAAGCAGTGTTCGCAAGCCGAGGTTCGGCCTCGCAGGAGGCGCTCCTGTGACACTACAGTTCTAAGTTGATGGTCCTCCTCCCGAGGAGGCCAAGCCAGGGTCAGAGCTCCAGCTTCTCGGCCCCCCACACAAGACCGCGGTGACGCCGTCGAGGCCAATAGGGGCCAACAGCATACCACACAGTCGAAAAAAAAAAATCTGTACGTTCTTCATACAGAGATAGCCAAGCCGTTGAACGTACAAATAAATGGTCGCCATACTAACTACTAAATCAATGATAGGTGTCGCTACTATACTATACTCTTTATTTTTATTTAATATTTTACAATAAATAGTATATGTCCAACTAATGGTGTAATGGTGTATATTATTTATTTTATTAATTTAATCTATTTTTGTTACATTATTATAACAAATATAGGCTTTCTGCACTCGTTCTGTGTGTACCTTTAACTTTTTTAAAAATTTCATAGTCCTCCGTTCTTGTAATTTTCATAAATAGAGGTACAATATTTTTCCTTCCCGTATCAATGTAATGATAGATTACTACCTAGTATACAACTTGTTCTTCATAAAGAGAGATAGCCAATCGTTGACTGTATGTGATCACGGTAGATGTCGCTATTTGCTGTAACGTCACCATACACAGTATTGCTAAATATAGAAGACAGTCGAAGGCAGCACTGCAAAGACAATAAACCAGGCGCCGATAAACTATCGACACATCGACATGACCAATTCATAGGCTTGCGGTACAGTTTCCGTTAAAATATTATAAAAATGAAAATTTTCTTGAAATATTTCTTTAAACTGAGCGCTGCAGCCATATGTATTTGAGTAATTCAAAGTAAGAGTCGCCAACGTCCATACCACGTTGAATACACCGGTTCTCGTCCGATCACCGAACTTGGATGGGTGACCGCCTGGGAACACCGCGTGACGTTGGCTTTTTGCTATTTTTTGTAAAAAAAACTCAAATTTGAAACAAATATTTTTAACAAACTTTTCATAGTTTTATGAATTATTTATTAATAACTAGACAGCAGTCGCGAAGGGAGCAATTTATATATTGTACTTAAACCAACATATCACATTCGCGACCATCTAATTTTCTACCATTCAATTCTGAGTACCGGCAAATATAATGAAATTAATTAACTGAAGCTGGTTGCCGCAAACTTGTAACGTCAAGGGAAGGAAAAAGGTTTTAAATTTATTTTGAAATATCAATGTTGAAAGTATAATATAATAATTTGAAACGACGTGAATTCACGTCATCGCCAACCAGGAATTGAATTTTAAATGACGTGAATTCACGTCAGGGGTCACGAACGTGTTAAGATTTATATAAGTAAACCGGTTTATATATGAAAATAATATTATTACAGTGGTGGATTTATACAAGTATAGAAAAAAAGACACCTAAAAATTAACAACAAGTTTTAGGTGTAGTTTTTTTTTTGTCCCTACTCTCACAAATTGTCAGTTAAATTTTTGCTAAAGTTCAAATTTTTAAAATTTGTCGCCCTCTAAATTCATAATTTATATTTACATTATATATATATGTTACAGATCACTGCCTGTCAAAGTTTAAAATTTTATTTTTAGTATGTTTTATTAAAATAAATAGGACTCCTGTCGTGTCGCAGAAGCACAAGCGTGCGAATGTGAACGCGACAGGTACACGGACACGCGCGCAAAAGTTAAATACCCACTGCCCACTGCCCACTGCCCACTCAGCACGCAATGCCTCGATTCAGCGGAAAGTGGGGAATACAGTGTCTTAACAGTAGGTTCTCAGGTTCCTTCTGCCTTCCCTGCTCTATGCGGGATACATCATGAAGGTTAAACAAGAAATTGTATTATTTTGTTTGAAAATTTTATTTAGTGCCTGGACGGTACTCCATTAATAGTCCTACGTATCTCAACATGATATGAAATGTAGTAATAACTACTGGTATATCTGTCGATCATAACTGATATATCTCAGAGGGGAAATGTAGATTAAATGACAAGAATAGATGTAGGATTGTTACTTTAATAGGAACAACCATACGTAGTTACCGAATCTTGTTATTATTATACTTAAAAATACTAAAAAAATAGCATTATTATCTTTTGTTGTTATATTTTAAAATTAATTTTAATTTTTTTTTTTTACAATTTACTTAATTCGTAAAATAGGTACATAATTCGTAAAATTATAAGATGTTGAATAATATTTCCTTTGTATTTAAAATATTGGTGCAAAAATTGCAAAAAGCCAACGTCACGCGGTGTTCCCAGGCGGTCACTCATCCAAGTACTAACCGCGCCCGATGTTGCTTAACTCCTCGGGTGATCGGACGAGAACCGCGTATTCAACGGTATGGACGTTGGCAACATATAATTTTAAATATATATATATATATATGTGGTATATATATATATATATATATATATAAGTATATGAAATACATTTAAAGAAAATCTTCATCTCAGATGTTGTACCGTTATACCGTCATGTAACTGTTAAGCATAAGTCTACGAATTAGTCATATATCGATAAACTGTTATTATAATTTATTTGAATGTCTCCATATATTTAGTAAATACCATGTGTCCTCATACTTAGAGCTGACTAATACTAAAAAACTGAGTAAAGTGATTATCTACTGCGGATTTAGCAGAACTTCTTTAATGTGATTTATTTATTTCTACATTTAATACTAGGTGTCTCTATATTAAGCATTAATCGAATACTTATCTTTTCAGTCTAGTTCAGTTTAGTTCTTAAATTATGGCAGGCTCCAACGTGCTAGTTGGAGTTAATAAATCCTTATTTTTTATACCATATAAATAGAAATTGTTCACTGAAAATGTACATTATATGTATATATGCACAAGGAACGTGATCACTAAATATTTTGTTTGTGTTCATTTCTCAGGAGTGTAAAAATAAATAAAAACAAGTCAGATTTTCGTAATAAAATAGCATTAACTATAATTTTTAATGTAATGGGTTATTAATGTTTTTGTATATATTTTTTTATGGATAACTGATGGCAAACGAGCAGAAGGACCACCTGATGGTAAAGTGTTACCTTCGCTTCCATGAACAATCTGCCAACACCAGAGGCGCAGTGGTGATGCGCGCCAACCCAGAGGATACAGATGGAAGGAGTGACACGTAGCAGATCCGCCATCGGAACCACCACATTTTTGGGAAAGGATGGGGTGGAAGGAAACCTGGTTTTTTAATGCTTACATCGAACCGGAACACATCAAGTGCGATATTTGGCGGTTCGTCTTTGACATGATAGTGGTCGCGGAGCCAGACGGAGGACGAACCTCCTTTGTATATAACCCAAGTTCAAAGAATTAAAAGCTGTTAATCTGAACCCGCTGAGTGCTACGCCGCTTACGTGTCTGTGCTACTACACTACACTTACCGAAAACTTAAACAATATAACATTCTCTTTACATAGCGAGCACTGGCTGTCAAAGTTTAATACTATTATAATTTTTAATCTCTGAACATATGAGTCTTCTTATTATTATACACTTGAACGGATTGAACTTCTTATTTTGAATTAAAAAAATCGATTTTGACATTAAAAAAGTATTCAAATAACATAACAAACAGTTTTGTTATACTGAATTGAAACTGGCTACCGGTAGTGAAGCGTCCATATAACACGATTCCCATCGGTTTACCTTTAGTAAATTAAAATAAGTCAGTGACGGTCTTACCAGCGGGTTGAGTAGGCTTAGTTTAGTGGATGTCAAATTAAAAAAAAAAATATTTAAAAAAAACAAATGCGGCAATACTTTAACTGACAATTTGTGAGATTAGGGATGCCAAAAAAATATATGGGTGACTAAAACTTAACAGCTTATAAAATCCGCCACTGTAATAATATTTTTGTCAATGATCTATGTTTTATTCCTATTCATATTATATTAAGTTTGCTAAAAATATTTGCTTAAAATTTAAATTAAATATTTTTTTTTACTTTTAATTTTATTAAAAGTAAAAAAGTAGCAAAAAGCCAACGTCACGCGGTGTTCCCAGGCGGTCACCCATCCAAGTACTAACCGCGCCCGATGTTGCTTAACTTCGGTGATCGGACGAGAACCGGTGTATTCAACGTGGTATGGACGTTGGCGACAATGATAAATTAATACTTAAATATATTTAACAGAGTTCATTAGATATGTGTTAAGAAAGTTTCTATCTTGTTATGTAGTTGATACTATTACTGTTAGGTAGACTGTTATATAAGACTATGAATTAGACATATATCGATTATTACTGTTATTATAATTCGTTATCTGAATGTCTTATATATTTAACAAGTACTGTGTGCTCCAAAGTATGTAGCGACATCTACCGTGATTTAGTAGTACTAAAAGATTAATTTATATGTTCAGTCAACGCTAGGTGTCACATATTAAGCATTAATCTTGATACTAATCTATCTATATAAATAAAAATGATATACTTCCGAACAACTGCACAAAATGAGATAATGCTTCTTTGTGTTCATTATTGTCAGGGGAGGGGTTGTGTGTAAAAAAAAATAAAAATCGTTTGATTTTCGTAATAAAGTTGTATTTCCGATAACTTTTAATCTGATGGGTTATTAATGTTTATATATAAAACCTGTCTCCCTGAATAATTGTTGTTAATCCAACTGATCTGAATCTACTGAAATAGTTACATTTCCTAAGTCTGTGACTGAAAAAAAAATTTCGTGGTGCTAAGTTTGCAAAGCCCGGGTTGGCTAGGGTAGCTTTTTTTTTAGGTTTGAGGCTATATATATATAATGCTCCTTTTGAAACGTGAACCGTAAATAATAAGATTTTTGAGGCGAGTAACTGTTTATTTTAAATAAAATTATTGATGATCAAACGTTGACACAGATAAAAAATATTAAAATGAAACTGGGCAAGCTAAACAAAGCCGTTTATAAATAAAATTTAGAAAGAAAACTCAAACAAATTAAAATTCATTTTTTGTATGTCACAGGGCATTGGCTGTCAAAGTTTAATATTATAAATATTCTATACTTTTTATTTAGTGTTTGAATGGTACTCCTTTGACGGTATTACGTACATCATATATCGTCATAGCAAATAATAATAAAAGATGCATATCAGTAGAGTAAGGCTCAGTAGGTTTCGACAATAGGCGTGGGGTTGTACATATAGTAGGCACAACCCTACACAGTTATTGAATTACGATTTATGATAAAATTTAAAAAAATGTCGTATTATCATTTAGTAGTAGTAAAAATATATTATGAAGTGAGCTTCATACGATTGCTTTTGATTTTCAAATGCAATGAAAAATCGGTTAAAAATATCAAAAAAGCCAACGTCACGCGGTGTTCCCAGGCGGTCACCCATCCAAGTACTATCCGCGCCCGATGTTGCTTAACTTCGGTGATCGGACGAGAACCGGTGTATTCAACGTGGTATGGACGTTGGCGACATTAATTTTAAAACACTTAAACATATATAACACAAGCACAATTGGCAATGTTTTCAAAATCTTCCCTTTATGATGTTCCACATGAATTAGTCACGTGTCGATAAACTGTCATTATATTTTATTAGACCATTTTATATATTTGGCTAATACTGTATATGATTGTAAATAGCGACATCTACCGTGATTTAGTATAACTTAATGGTCATTTATTTATATAGCCAACGGTAGCTGTCTCTGAATGAAGCAGAAGTTATAATAGTCACTTACATATAAAACTTTTAAAACACTCAGAAAAACTGCCTTCCTCACCGGTAATATCTCTTCTGGTAAAACTGATATATTTATTTTAATTGACGATTCGAAAGTACTTGCAATAGCTTATTTTAATAAAGAATATTTTGTTTTACATATCTAATGGGACTGTGAAGTGTAAGAAAGTGAACTAGACTTACCATATACATACCGTATAGTTCACTTTCATATGCAGGGATAGTTTTGCTTATCACATAGGCATTGTCCTCGAAAAGTAATTCTTTATCCCATTACGGCTATAAATGATTGCTCGTTATCTTGATTATTTGTTAAAGAATAAAGGGAATTAAGAATAATTCAAATAGCCACTAGGTGCTTGCATTTTTCCCAGAGACTGAGTTCCTTTTTTCCTCCAGAACACCGGACACCGCGTGACATCGGCTTGTCGCTATATTTTGTACAAAACTCTCAAATTTCAAGGAAATATTTTTAGGAAACTTCATATTGTCTTATGAATTATTTACTAATAAAGTGCCAATTTTTTTTTCAACGTTCAAGTACGTATCGTATGTCAACTTTATTTTAATTCCTAAATCAAGCATGAATATGTTTATTATATGTATACAGAATATATTTTTTTTTTTTTTTTTTTTTTTTTTTCGACTGTGTAGTATGCTGTTGGCCCTATTGGCCTCGACAGCGTCACCGGGTTTTGTGGGGGGCCGAGCTTGAAGAGCTCTGACCCTGGCTTGGCCTCCTCGGGAGGAGGACCATCAACTTAGAACTGCAGTGTCACAGGGGCGCCTCCTGCGAGGCCGAACCTCGGCTTGCGAACACTGCTTGTAGTGGGGGACTTTGCTTTCGCTCGGCCCGAGCTTAAGCCTACTGGGTAGGGCGTTTGATGCCCTGTTGGATTTTAGTGGCTTGACCCGGGCGCACCGAGGCGTGATCGAGCCGTAGAAAATATATTTATATTATTTATATACAAAAGAAAACATATACCTAAATACAAAATAAACAAATTAAAGCAAATCAAACATTTTCAGATAAAAAAATATTTTAATAATATAAAAATTTACAATGAAAATTTTTACAATTTAACATTCATTTATGGTAACATGTATGTTACAGAGCACTGGCTGTCAAAGTTTTGTTAATATTTGTTCTAAGTCCATTTTTTTGTTTCTTGTATTTACTAGATTGAATTATTTTATTTGTAGAAGGTACTCCGTCGACTGATTTATCAAGATAATATAAGATGTAGTAGTAAGTGGTCAGATAACATGCATGCGTCTACAGAAGCATAATAAGTATAGAAAACAGACGTGGAAATGTGCCCTTAGTAGGTACAAACACAACAGTAACCGTATCTTTTGGTTATTTTTTGCAATTTCTGGGATTATAATAACATTAACTATTATTTATATTAAAATTAATCTCAATTAATCTTCTATCTATTTATTTGGAATTAGATAGGTACAAATCGGTACATAAAATATTATATCACAAAAAATATTATGTGAAGTATGCTTAATATTGCTTATAATTTAAAAAAAATAGTATAAAATTGGCAAAAAAGCCAACGTCACGCGGTGTTCCCAGGCGGTCACCCATCCAAGTACTAACCGCGCCCGATGTTGCTTAACTTCGGTGATCGGACGAGAACCGGTGTATTCAACGTGGTATGGACGTTGGCGACAGTTACTATTTAATACTAAAACATAAATATCACGGCATTATTAGAAATGTTTGCTTTTTATCCTCTGATATTGTTAAAACAAGCTGTTGTACCCGTATAACCCTACGAATGAGCCATGTAATCAAAAACTGTTAAGATTTTTTTGTTATTTGATTATCTTATATATTTACCCAATTTGAAGTTGTGCCGAACGACATCTAAAATAAAAAGTATTTAGATAGCATTATAAATAAATTTTAGTCAGAAAATGTTGACAATTTAACAAAACAAAAACATTAATTTATTGTATGTAACAGAGCACTGGCTCTCAAAGTTTTATTAATATTATTTTTAGTTAATTTTTTTGTTTCTTGTATTTACTAGATTCAATTATTTTGTCTCTTTGGACAGTAGTCCGTTGATTGATGTATGAAGGTAATATCAGATTTAGTGGTAATTGATAACATAACAGTTGCATCTCAGTAGAGAAGCATATTACGTTTAAAAACAGTCCTTAGCAGGTACAACCATAAGTGGTAACCGGCTCTTGTAGATATTGTTATTCTTTGCAAATTGTGATACTAAATGTTATTTATATTAAAATTAATCTAAATTGATCGTCTATCAAATTAACTAAAAATAGATACTAATTCATAAAAGTAACTAACTCAGCATAATTCATAAAAGTAAAATATGAATTAGCTTGATAATTGTTTTAGATTTAAGAAATTGGTTCAAAAATAGCAAAAAGCCAACGTCACGCGGTGTTCCCAGGCGGTCACCCATCCAAGTACTAACCGCGCCCGATGTTGCTTAACTTCGGTGATCGGACGAGAACCGGTGTATTCAACGTGGTATGGACGTTGGCGACTCTTAATTTTAATTACTCAAATATATGAAAGTTAGTGTAATAGAAATATTTTCAAGAAAATTTTCATTTTGTAATATTTTAACGGAAACTGTACCATAAGCCTATGAATTGGTCATGT
>JAKGSA010000600.1:6799-82012 GCA_033558755.1 Philaethria dido
AGCACTTTAATAACACTGTTTCTGTAGTGACAACCGGAACCGGAATCAATATATACAAAATATTTAATATCACAATTAGGATCTTCATTCTACATTTTAAACCTTGATCTGCTAATTATATACCATATATAGCAGTGGTGAGGGATGAAAATTTTATAAAGGTAAGCTGCTATGTTTAAGGAAGCCGGTATATTTAGGGACGCCGATATATTAAGCCGGTATATACATAATTTACGAAACGTAAGCCGATAGAAATCGTATGATATGGACGTCTTTAAGTTTGTGTTGCTTGAGAAATCTTAGGTATTATATTTTATACTGTACTTAGACCAAATGCATCTTCCTCCGGGGAAGGCAAGGCAGCTTTTCCCATTCGGCTCGGTGGTGTACGCCCAGTCTATGTTAGACATGAGTAATGTGTTCCATAGCCCTGGCACTAAAGTCACGTCTGGCTGTTCGGGGCCTGCCTCTATGAGTAATACCTGAAAGATGGTAAGATTTCACTTACAGAAGCGTTCATAAATATTTTCTTCTTAGCTTATAAGAGAGTTAAAAAAATTAACTGCCTATTTATTTAAGCCCCATATAATTAAGATAATACATTATAATTAAGATTTAATCAATTATTACGAATAACTCAAAAACTACTCGTCAGACCTTAACTAAATGTGAATGGGATAACTTCACGTTGTATCCCGCATATAGCAGGGTAGGCGGAGGGAACCTAGTGTTAAGACACTCCGTTCCCCACTTATTGAGAATTGAGGCATTGCATGCTGAGTGGCGGAGCTCAGCGCCACGCTTTGCTTTGTTACCAAACCCAGGAAATGTAAAATTTCATTTCCTGGAGCCGGAATCAAACCCACAACCAGTCGCGTTTACAGTCGCACGCTTGTGCCACTGCGCCACGACATGCGTTTCTTCAAATATAAAAATAAATATTTAAAGTAACTTACCTTCCATTTAGGATTTTCCGTGAGTCGATTAGCAACAACACACCCAGCAGCTCCCGCACCTACCACTATAAAGTCATATACATTCGATTTCTCCTCACATCTCTCTCTACGTTTCTTCTGTATTCTTTCATCTTTAGAACCTCCATACAAGCGTACGAGTAGGAGAAGATAGAGATGGCCGAAGGGAGAACAAGCGGACACTGTTGTATTTGCAGGACACACTTCAGTCAAATTTACTGGTTGCCACGTCATGTTTTCATGTATTCTTTAAGTAAAATTAATAACTATTTATTAAACATAATCTAGTGCTGTTATACATTAAAATATACAATGAGTTTTTAGTAGAAAAGACTTTTATACATACATACATAGCCTCATGCTGTATCCCGCATATAGCAGGGTAGGCAGAGGGAACCTAGTGTTAAGACACTCCGTTCCCCACATTTCGCCGAATTGAGGCATTGCGTGCTGAGTGGCGGAACTCAACGCCGAAAAGACTTTCACTTTTTTTTCACTTTTACTGTGTAAAGATTCGAAGCAAGAAGTGATAAAGAAAAAAGAAAAAGCCAATCGTGGCGCAGAGGCACAAGTATGTGACTGTAAATGTGACAGGTTGTGGGTTCAATTCTCACTCTAGTGAATGAAAATATAATTTACTATTTACAATAATTAGCATTTAGTATTATCAGTTCCTCGCTCTGGTAGGCAAAGCGCGTTGGGTTCTGACACTCAGCACACAATGCCTCGATTCGGCGGAAAGTAGGGAACGGAAATCCTAAAAGAATGCACTCAGCCTACCTTGCCATATGCGAGATACAGCGTGAAGCTAAAAAAAGTGACAAGTATAGCAAACGAAACGAAGACCAGCGGAAGTGAAATTGAATGAATGAAGAATGATTAGTAATCCTAAATTTTTGTTTATAATCTTTATGATATTTCATATACGACTCCTCTAGCCATTTCGGTTTGAAACTATTGTCGTCCGAAAGCACTTTTCGCTCGAATTTCTAGGATAATTTAGATGTCTCGAGGTACATTCTGTCTATGAACTTGGGTAAGGATTGGCCGTAAAAATAAATTTAATATTAAAATGTTAAAAATGTACAAAAAAATGCTTTATTCCTAAATAATTGGAAGGAAAATATAATGAAAATTGTTGTAAAAATACCTAGCGATAAAACTGGTGTTGACTTCCGTTTGATACTCAACACCACTGTCTTTTAATATATTTTAATACCGATATCAATTTACAATTCGCATTTGTATTACATGTTGTATTAACATATTATTAGAGATATTTACTTTAAAAATACAAAATTATACATACATAGCTTCACGGTGTGTCCCGCATATAGCAGGGTAGGCAGAGGGATCCTAGTGTTAAGACACTTGGTCCGCCACTTTCCGCAATGACCCCTTTAATTATATTTAGACAGAATAAAATGTAATATGTTCAACTCCATGATTTTTCCTGTAGTCATAGAGAACCTAGTGTTATGACACTCCATTCTCTTGCTAAAGCGGTGAAATGGAGATAATTTAAATATGATGATTCCATTAGGAATCGAACCGAAAACCAAGCGTAGAACGTGTTAAGTAAAACTCTACATACATACATAAATAACTTCACGCTGTGTCCCGCATATAACTGGGTAGGCAGAGGGAACATAGTGTTAAGATACTCCGTTCCCCACTTTCCGCCGAATTGAGGCATTGCGTGCTGTGTGGCGGAACTCAACGCCGCGCTTTGACTTGAAATTAAAATTCCATTTCTTGCAGTATGAATCGAACCCACAACTTGTTGCGTTTACAGTCGCACACTTGTGCCTCTGCGCCAAGACAGGCATTAAAACTCTATATTTCTATTAAATTTATATGTCAATAAAGGCGATTCACAGAATTATTATAAAAATTACACGTTAACTGAATATATTAATCAATTTTTTGATTGTTTTAAGCGTGGATTGGCGAGCGAAGCGAACAGGGACCGGGACCCCATAGTTCTATTTTTTTTAGCTTCACGCTGTATCCCGCATATAACAGGGTAGGCAGACGGAACCCGAGAACCTAGTATTAAGACATTCTCTTTTAACACTTCCGTTCCTGTTCCTTTCCCTTTATAAAATATATCGATATAACAACAGAACCTAACTATATAAAAGCGACACGTCTATTACCTTAAAGATAATTTTTAAATTAAAATTAAAATTTATTAACAAGTTACGACTAATATTATATGTATAACATATACAATAAGTGGAATTTTAAAGATAAAGTATACTCGTATATCACTAGCACTAACATACACGATAATTATAACTTTTTTATAGTTTCTTTTAGTAGGACAGCGTCTGACTGTTAAAACGATATGAATGGAAAATTATATTTAAGGTATAAGGTATAATAAAAAAGCAGCTCCCCGCTTTATCTTGTATAGCAGGGTAGTCACAGTGTCCGCCAAGGTTTTCACGGAAGATTGGGGCAGTTTTCGTGGGCCTCGGCTAGTGGCGGTAGAGGAGGAGCACCGTGAGGTGTTAGTGGGTATACGGACGGCCCATTTACAGCCGCTCCGGAATCTCACATAACTCGTTCGAGTCCCCGGGCGGGTAACCGTAACGGATTTCGTCACGTTAAAAAAAAGAAAAAGAAAGGGTAGTTAGAGTGAACCTAATGTCAAACATGATTTGAAAATTTTGAAGTAGCCTGCCAAAATATTTTTTCTGATAATAAGTATCCTGTCCTTTTAATACCTCTAAGAATATATGTAGAAATTTTCATGTAAATCGAGTAGTTTAAGGGTGAAAGCGTGGAAACAAACTTAAGTTCAAGATAATCGGATCCAGACACAAGAGTAATTTTTTAAAGTGATACTACACCAAGTAGGCCATATTACATTGTAAGATTTTCGTAAAATTATTGATTATCCATCAAATAAATAAGGGAAATAAAATATTATTAAAAATCAGTACAAAAAATCGTACCTGTCATAAATAAGTATGATAAGTTAACTCGTTAGCTATTTCCACTAGCGTACTATTTTACCAAAATTACAATGTATGTAGGTATACCAATTACTTCAATAATTGTTTGGCAATTTTAACAATAATTTGTTAAACATAACAACATAATGATTCGTTTTCACTCAACCGATACGCTTTTTTTTTATAAATATTTGCTGTATTTTGTCTGTTTTTCTTAACCGACTTCAAAAACGGATAAATCTATTCGGCTGTATTTTTTTAGGTGAGCTTTTCAGTGGGTGCAGCAATTTTGATGATTCTGATGCTTTTGATGTGGTCTCATTTAAATGTAGTTAAGATCTGACAACCAGTTTTGAAGTATTCCGTAATAATTATACTTTTCAGTGCTTTGAATTTGAATGCATTTTCCCTTTTTTTAAAACTTAATCTATGTTAACATAATTACTTGACATACCTACCCAGTAGTTGATAAAAACATAATCAAAAAATTGCTCCAAAAGAATAGAATTAAACGTATTAACGAACGTTTTGACTGTATTTAAAATAAACAACAAAAGGAAGTTTTAACAAGCGAGTGAGGAAATTATAAGAATTTCGGTATCTGTATTAGAAAGTCGCGTGCTTGGAGGGTACCAAGGTGCAGGTACGAAGCCTGCTCTATTCAAAAGTTTTAATCACTATTTGTTTTGGCTTCATATTACAGCTAAAACAACACGTTTCTGATCGGATAAGGTATTGCGTTGAATCTGGAATACATGAAATCTATGTCACAAACCTAAATGATCGAATAGTAAAGCATAATAAAATCTTGAGTTTTCGCAAATTTAACAAATTTTAATTAAATTATTTCAAGAGGATAATATAAAGAAGTGGCCTACATGTGACCACGTACGTCGGGTTTCTTAAATCATATTTTTGAATGGCAAAATATCCATATATTTATTTAGGTTATAATATTTTTTTAACTAAAAAAGAAAACTGACTTTAAATAAAATTTAATGTATTTTAGAATTAAATTATCGCGAATAATTGATAAAGTACTTGTTTTTTTTTTTTTTTTTTTTTTAACTTTACGCTGTATCCCGCATATAGCAGGGTAGGCAGAGGGAACCAGAGAACCTAGTGTTAAGACACTCCATTCTCTTTTAACAATTCCGTTCTCCACTTTCCGCCGAATTGAGGCATTGCGTGTTGAGTGGCGGAACTCAACTCCGCGCTTTTTGCGTCTTGATATAATATAGTACTTGTCAAATTTTAAATAAAAACTTAAAAAATAAAACATAATGAGAGCTTGAGGTTTTGCAAATTCTACAAATTTTTAAATTAAATTAGGATAGTAGTCCGGACTCTAGCTGTGACTACGGGCTCCTGTAAAATAATGGGAACGTGGAGTTTTCTAAAAAATATTTTCGAATACCAAAATATAGGTGATTAATCCTGTTAAAGTATAATATTTGAAAGGTATAGCACATTAACAACAAGTTTTTTTTTTTTTTTTTTTTTTATTGATAACGGACGGCAAACGAGCAGAAGGACCACCTGATGGTAAGTGGTTACCTTCGCCCATAGACATCTACAACACCAGAGATGTTGTAGATGCGTTGCCAACCTAGAGAATACTGATGGAAGGGGGGACAATGTAGTAGTCCACTATCAGAACCACCACATTTTGGGGAAAGGATGGGTGGGAAAGGGGAAAGTAAGAGATACCCTAAAATGTCGTGAAAATTATCTAGCGATATGTTCCTCCGTTCTCTACTCATCTATTTAGAGATAGATATAATTACTCTTTTTGCAGTTTTTCACTTTTTTCCCGCAAAGTAGGGTAAACAGGGAAAACCAGCGCGTGTTGAGTGGCGGAGCACAACGCCGCGCTTTGTTTAACCAGTGCAAATGCAAATAATTTAAATATAACTATTCCTTTTGATGTTGTGAGAATCATAGTGTATATATGATATCATAGTGAGACGCTGTCCCGCTATGTATAGGATAAGGCAGTATACATATTCACTTATTAAATATTCATTTAGTTTATTAAGAACAAAATATAGTTTAATTATTATTTCAAATTTCTATAAAAACATTTTTATGAATGCTTTTCTATTTCATTTTAAAATAAAATAAAGTAGCAAAAAGCCAACGTCACGCGGTGTTCCCAGGCGGTCACCCATCCAAGTACTAACCGCGCCCGATGTTGCTTAACTTCGGTGATCGGACGAGAACCGGTGTATTCAACGTGGTATGGACGTTGGCGACAAGAAAGTTTTAAAAGACATTCAAAGTATATTATTATATTAAATTGCCATCTGTTGATAAATAAAGGTACTATGTAGTGCCATTAGTTTGATTGTTGTATTTGGAAGTACCAGGCGTGAATATATTGATAAGTCGAATTACAAATACAATTTTGTAAGTATTAATAATTATTAGGATTAGCCACTTTTAGTGTAAAAAAAGTATTTAAATTACATTAATATACAATTACGTATATAATTTAACATTAAAAATATAAACTCCATGTATTAACTTATTTAGATCTGATACTGGTTTATTGTAAAGTATGTTGTAAAAGAAAGAAGAGTACTTTTTAAATTTCAATCTAAATAAATAAAAAAATTAAAACTCAAGTATAAAAGATTTAAATAATTTACCTCAATTCGGCGGAAAGTGGAGAGAACAGTGTCTTAACACTAGGCTCCCTCTGTCTACCCTTCTATATGCGGGATACAGCGTGAAGCAATGTAAGTTATTCAACTAAGTATGCTGAATAACTTAAGCTTCTACTTGTCGACAATAGATGTCGCCTTTTGCATTTTTATTTCTATATCCTGTTTTAAAAATAAATTGCTTATAAAGTTAAAAAGTTTAAGAAAAAAAGAAAATCTACTTCAAATAAAATGCACTAAGAAGTAATATTACGAATAACTCAAAAACTATTCGTCAAATTACAAAAAAAGCTTTGATATGTTTGAAATTCATTTTTACAAAAATATTCCTTTTGCTTCCATTTGCTTTTCACTTGTTTTCTTAGATGTACAATACAAATTTAGCTAAAATATATATTTGTTGTAGTTGTTTAGAAAATATCAATTACTTAGTAGTAAATAATTGTATTTTCTTTTCATGTTAAGACACACATTTAAACTAAGTTTATATTGATATAAATAATATTTATGATTATTTTAAAGGGACCTTTTAAGCCTACGCTTGGGCTCCTCTCGCTGTGAATTTATAACATGGCGCTAAAATAAAAAAAAACATGTATTGTTAACATTTATCATAACTTGTGTCCCCGTTGCCGCATTAACAACGCGTCCTTAGCAATGTATATAAACATGGATGTCAAACCATGGTAGTGTGTGTAACTTTTATTTCATTAACTTAATATACTTTTTATGCATTATTTTTAAAAAATCTTAGCTGTCTGCACTCCTTCTCTATATAAACTACAAGTATCCCAAGTTTCATGCTCCTCCGTCCAAAGTTATTGCTTCACGGATTAATATGTAGATTATTAATTAAAAAATCAACCAGCTCAACCCTACTCGCTCGCTCCGGAACGATAAAAAAAGGAAAATATTCAGTTTATGTGTGAATGTGTTTCAATATTTTTGTAAATCGCCGCACCGCGTGCACCATTTGACACAAAAACACAAAAAAAACTTGATGAAGTGACGATAACATTTGTTTATAAAAGAGACATATCTCTACCAGCTTAAAACTAAAAGAAAATTTGTATCAAAAAAGTGTAAAAAGAATCCGCAGCCGGTAGGATTCGAACCTACGCTCCCAGAGGGAATCTGATTTCGAGTCAGACGCCTTAACCACTCGGCCACGACTGCTTCACAGATAAAAGACGAAATACTATATAACTTACTACAGCGTATTTTATTATAATATTTAATTAATAATTGTAACTAAAGTATCTATTTACGTGTTGCCTTAGTAACGGATATGTCATCATACACAAAAATGTTTGTCAAACCATTCTTTTAGTTTCACGCTGTATCCCGCACGTAGCAGGGTAGGCAAAGGTAACGTGAAACATTCCGTTCTCTTAAAATTTCCGTTCCCCATTTTCTGCCAAATTGCGGGCTAAGTGGCGGAACTCAACGCCGCTCTTTGCCTTGATACCAGAGCGAAGAAATGGAAATACTAATTATAAATTATTTACAATAATTTTCTTATTTTTTTCAATTTTTAATTTATTAAATTGATGAATTTCTGATACATTATTATGGTAAATAAAGAGTCTGAGAAAACCATAACTCAGAAAATAAAGAATTTTTTTTTTTTTTTAAATATATATTTAAAAAAAATACGAATAATTAATACACATAATAATCTATTTACCAATAAAAAAAATCCCAACATTTATAAATTTCTTAAAAAAAAGAAAAACAAAAATTTAAAAAAGAAACTGAAGTAATACTAAAAAAAACAAAAAAAGCAAAAGAGAATATTAGGGGACACCCGGGTTTGAACCGGGGACCTCTCGATCTGCAGTCGAATGCTCTACCACTGAGCTATATCCCCGATGACAATTTAATATAATTTTCCAAACCATTGACTCAAGTTGATACATACATAGCTTCACGATGTATCCCACATATAGCAGGGTAGGCAAAGGGAACCTAGTGTTAAGACACTCCGTTCCCCACTTTCCGCAGAATTGAGGCATTGTGTGCTGAGTGGTGGAACTCAACGCCGCGCTTTGCCTTGTTACCAAACCCAGGAAATGAAAAATTTAATTTCCTGGGAACCGAATCCACAACTTGTCGCGTTTACTCACATGTTTGTGCTTCTGTGCCACGACAGGCTCGTCGCTGCGATTTGTCTTGCTAGATCGAAGAAATCTATATATTAATACGTGTAGCAAAAACTTTGTACCCCTTTTTATGAAAATTAAGTTGACAGAGGAGCATGAAACTTGGCACATCATCTTCTTAAAATGAATGAATAAAAAATATATTAAAAAAATAAAATAAATGTTACACACACTGATTTGACATCCATGTTTATATAAAACGACATATATGTACGTTGCTTGGCAACGCGTTGTTAACGCATCAACGGGGACACTAGTGAAAATAATTATACATATCCCCGTGTGGGAATCGAACCTATAACCTTCGACTACAAATATATATTTTATTTATCCCATTTCACATTGACAAACTACAATAATAAAATAATTAATAAATAAGACATTCGGACAGAAGTTTGTATGATAATTTAACAGTGAAAAAAGTAAGTTTAAAAGAAATTAAAATACAGTATATTTAAAAAAAACAGTTTCATGCTTAATTCATATAAAAATCCAATGACAAAACACTCCTTTACTGCTTTCAACCACAATCATTGCGTTTTAGGTGACGCAACTCAACGCCGCGATTTATCTTGGAGAGCTAGAGTGGAAAAATGAAAATAATTTAAATAATCATTCTGCGAGTGGAATTTGAATCCACAACCATGGCTTTTAATCATATGGTGAGCTAGTGGATCACAATAGCTCCATACAATGTTGTCATATATATTCATACAATATATTTAAAATTTAAATATCTAGTTTTTGTTCTAAGTATTTATGTATTACAATATTTATTTTGTTACCTACTAAAATATATGGTCCCAATATTTTTAGAAGAAGAAAAGAATAAGAAATAGAGGAGTCTTTTATTTGCTTTGTTAAAAGATATATCTTGCGCTCAGGTGTGAATAAGTAGATAAGTTGAAAATACATTCTTTTCTTTGTGGCATCCATTTCCAAGTTGTATTTTTCAAATACTTTGTACCCGGAATATATTTGTTTCGGCTTCGAAATTTTGCATATATTCCTCATTCTTTAAATAAAGCCATCATGTTTTTTTGTAATATTTAAAAATATATATATATATATATAGCATATATAGTATATACATATATATATATATATATATATATAAGGTGTTAAGGTTATATATATATAGAGAAGATATATATATAAGTATGCTGGTTACAGGTATATATAAGATATATATATATATATATATATATATATATATATGCATAGAGCCCCATTTATACTCAGTACTACCCACAATATACTGTCTGTTACAATAAAAGTACAAGGCGACAACCTCTATACCAATAATAAGAAATATTTGTATGGCAATGAGATTAAGTATATATGTAGTTAAAAATACAATTATAATAAGAACAACTTCAGAACAACTTACTATTAAGTAAACTCCATTGAGCATTAACTTTATAAAACATATTAACTTCAAATAAAAATGAACAAAAAATAAATTTTACAAATAAGTCTAAGGTTTATATTATTTTATAATTTTATGGAAGGAACACCCATTGAAAGCACAGTTATTTTATTTAGATTGCAAATATTATCATTTGTATTCAGTAAACTGTTACAAGATAGAATTCATTTTTAAGATGAATATTATTAGAGGTGGTTAGAAGTTAATTAATTTTCTTTTAAAAACTCTTCCAAATTAAAGGTAAATTGGCTGGACATTTTTGGTTTTTTTAATTTTTCTTTGATAATGTCACATGGAGAAGGTGTGCTGAAGTCAAATTGGACAATATCTGATTTAATAATCTCTTTTAAATATGGGGCTGCAACTCTCTTTTGGCGTGATGACAGTACTCTGCCAAATGATGAGCCTTTACTTTTCTTTATTTTCTTCTTTAAAATATATGACATATCTGTAATACATGGGAGCAATGGTACAATTGGTAATATTTTGTCTGGTTTAATATCACAACCTATGAAATTAACTTTCAACAATGATTCACATGAGCTGCTAGTGCTCTGTGTTTCTTTCTTGGGACGCGGAATCAGGTTAGATTTGTAAGGTATTTGAATAGCTTGTGTCAAATCAACCATGTTATTCTTTTCTTCTTCTATTTTCAGCCTCCTCATTTCTTCTTCGAGTTTTAATTTTTCTTCTTCCTCCTGCTCTTTTTCTTTAGCCTTCAGCATGTTAGCTACTTGTTCTGCCAAAACGTTTCTTATTGAGCTATCACCCATGCCAATGCCAAACGAAGGTAATCGAAAAGGCTGCACTGGTAGTGAAGATACGGAAATGTTAGGATTGTGCAAGTGATTAAAAGGTGAAACACTTAAAGGATTGTTTCTGTTTTCTTCATTGTCTTGTAAACTGACTTTCGCCAGATGACTGTCCACCAACGCAAACAAAGAGGTGTACATCGAAGAGTCCGTCATGTTGATTAAGAATTTATTTAAATCATTAACACTTTTATTTTTATTATCAATAATTAGAACAGTAGTTCGAAGGTATATTCGTTTGACATTAGACGTGTGCGAGGTGATTTACGTTTTCTGGTTCAAAAAGTGAACGTCTTATCGCTGTCTTTTGTGTCATTGAGTATCTATCGTGGAACTATAATGGACTTTATGAATAATCACTAATGAGTCAATTTTGGTTAACGATGACATAACACATATTGAATACAATGAGAATAATATATTCATGTTAGATCAAAATACAACAGAGGAACAAACACATTTAACGGATAATAGGAATATGGAAATATTGGAAAGAAGGAAAAGGTGTACACAGGTAACGGATGATAACGGTGAGGAATGACAACAAATTTTGAAACGTCCAGGAAAGAGAGTTAGGTCACAACAAAATTTGGAAGATGATTCAATACAAGTTTGTGTTCGAAGTAATGAAATTTGGCAAAAATTTTACTAGATAATAAAGTTATAGACATTATTAAGGTAAAATATATCAATAGCTATAAAATATATATTACATTCAGTAAAAAATTAAATGCAGATTTTTTTAAAGTAATACAATAGATGATGTATATCATATCATGATGGAATGTACCCAGAATGAGGCACTAAGATGCCAGTTATTCGGTTGTGGTTTTTTGTACAGAAATCAAGATCAATGTAATAGTATTCTTGTCATACCAGATTGTGTTGAAGCTAAAAATCTTTATAAATTAGTGGAGAATAAGTTAAAAATATGTAGTCATAACTGTTAATATTAAATTTTGAATGTGAACTCAACAGAGCGACATGGTCGTCTTAACGACAAAACTCTCAAATAAAGAGAAAAAAATAATAATAATTAGAAAATATACCACGGGCCACGAATGTTTTTGTTAGGTCCATTACGTATTACTCAATCAACCAGTGTCTGTCAACAGGACTGACACGACTGACACCTTTGTAAATTGATGATTCGAAAGTGCTTGGTAATAGCCTACTTGAATAAAGAATATTTTGATTTTGATTTTGATTTCGATTCTACAAGTGTTTACAGTCAGACACTATGTCGACATTGCGATATTGCGACAGAAGCCTCTTTATGATTATTTATTTATTTATTTATTTATTAAGACAGTTACAGTCCAGTTGTTAGTAACAATAGAAACTTAAAACTAATATTAAAAATCAATATACTCATTTTCAGAATTCTGAATTATGAATTATGAATCATAATCAAAATTTATGATTATTATATGTATACACATGCTATCTTTTTCTTATTAGTTATGATAGAAAGAGATGCAATACTACTTGTACGAGGTCATTGTATTATACCCGTACGCGTGAATAACTTGATAACTCGATTTGCTAATACAATTTTTAAATAATACTAAGCACTAGTATTTCTATATTTATAGTTCAAGCAAATCAAACACATATTAAATGAAACTATTTTAATCAGATTAATCGTGTATATTTTAGTATTCGGAAATAAGTTTTTTGGAAGCCCACATTTTGAACACCCAATGAAAGCCCATAATTTCTTTTTTTTGTTTTTCTTTTTATGGATAACGGATGGCAAACGAGCAGAAGGACCACCTGATGGTAAGTGGATACCGCTTCCATGAACATCTACATAATACCAGAGATGCTGTAGATGCGTTGCCAACCTAGAGGATATGATGGAAGAGGAGGACAATGTAGTATTCCAGCTCTCGGAACCAATTGGCTACTCTTGGGGAAAGGATGGTGGAATGGAAAAATCCTGGCTTATATGCCATCGAACCGGAACACATCATAAGATATTTGGCGGTTCTGTCTTTGACATGATAGTGGTCGCGAGCCAGACGGAGGACGAACCTCCTACCAATTTCAAATCGAATCGAATCAAAGATCTCATTAAATCAAACACTTTTAGACAAAAAAAAAATAAGTGTAATAATATGTTTCCACTTCCTGCTATATGCGGGATACAGCGTGAAGTTAAAAAAAGGAATGACGACGAAAGAAACTTCTAATTGATAATAACTAAATCATATGACTTTTCCGATAGTGCGTGCTATTAATAGAACTTCTTTTCTGGCTACGCTTTTTTATATTTATGGGGATTAATGGTCAAAATGGATGCTAGATTACAACACCGCACTTTGTCTACCCGGAGGATAACATAGGAGGAAACATACAACATACAACAGATAAAACAAAGAATTCCTATATACTGATAAATATGCATTTTCGATTTATCAATTTATTTACGCCTGTATTATAGTCAATGATAAGTTTATTGCAATGATAATAAGCATAATTGTTTATTACTATAGAAATAAAATGTAGTATTACTCGTATATTACTATTTTATTGTATCTTGCTTACGCTGGTACGTGGTGCAATTACAGGAGGGTCATTTAACGGTTTTTAAGGTTGTCATTTTATCGTTAATTAAAGGATTTATTATGGTTAATTTGTTATTAGTCAAGGGATTCATAATTTAATGGATTCATTGATTTCAAGTCATTACTTGAAATAATCTTATCATTATAAGATTACAACGCAGAGGCACAAGCGAGCGACTGTAAACGCGACAGGTTGTGGGTTCGATTTCCACTCCAGGAAATGGAATTTTTCATTTTCTGGGTTTGGTAACAAGGCAAAGCGCGACGTTGAGTTCCGCCACTCAGCACACAATGCCTCAATTCGGCGGAAAGTGGGGAACGGAGTGTCTTAACACTAAGTTCCCTCTCCCTACCCTGCTATATGCGGGATACAGCGTGAGGCTATGTATGTATGTATGTATAAGATTACAATCGTAGGAACATTTAAATGGCTCCTGTATAGTTGCTTTTGCATTTGTATCAGTGTACGTAGTACCTATCGATATAGATTTTAAGGTTAAATAAAAATAAGTAAAAAATAGTTATTTTTTATTGTTTTTTTTTATCCTTCAGTATATGTTTCAATTAGACATTGCTTTTTTGGATGATACTTATTATATTTTGGAAATATAAAAAAATATGTAGTATTATTATTAATATAAAATGAAATCATGAATAAAAAAAAGTAGCAAAAAGCCAACGTCACGCGGTGTTCCCAGGCGGTCACCCATCCAAGTACTAACCGCGCCCGATGTTGCTTAACTTCGGTGATCGGACGAGAACCGGTGTATTCAACGTGGTATGGACGTTGGCAACAAACATTTTTAAATAGATACATACAATAAATTCAATGAAGTCTAATCTTATCTGTATATCTATATATAAATACGTGACCAAAAACTTTGTTCCCCTTTTTACGTAACTTACGCGGACGGAGGAGCATGAAACTTGGCATACTTATAATTCACATAGAGAAGGAATGCAAAATGTTTTTTTCTTAAATAATGTTACACACACTACCATGATTTGACATCCATGTTTATATGAAATACGCAATGCGTTATTAACGCATAACGGGGACACTATTATTGATTAATACGCGAAGAAAAAACTTTGGATCCCTTTTTACGAAAATTAAGCGGATGGACGAGAATGAAACTTGGTATAATTATATTTTAGTTTATATAGGGAAGGAGCGCAAAATGCTATTTTTTTTTAAATATTGCTTAAAAAGTATATTAAATTAATAAAATAAATGTTACACACACTACCATGGTTTGACATCTATTTTTATATATTAGCATAGACGTTTAAATTGGTTTACATTGTTATCAAATAGATGGCGCTAGTACGATATTTTGTTACTAAATTTATTTATAACAAACTCCCTATAACAAGCAACAAGAGGCCTGTCGTGGCGCAGGGGCACAAGCGTGCGACTGTAAACGCGACAGGTTGTGGATTCGATTCCCACTCCAGGAAATGAACATTTTAAATAATATTTAATATTTTCATTTCCTGGGTCTAGTAACAAGGCAAAGCAGGGCGTTGAGTTCCGCCACTCAACACGCAATGCCCCAATTCGGCGGAAAGTGGGGGACGAAAATGTTGAAAGAGAACGGAGTGTCTTGACACTAGTTTCTCTGGTTTCCTCCTATCCTGCTATGTACTGGTTACAGTGTGAAACTAAAAAAAACAAAAATATTTTGCATATTGCAATATTATAAATACGAAAGTAGGTACGTGAAGATTCTTTCAGACAAAAAATACTAAACCGATTCAGACGAAAGACGACATTTTTATTCAAAGTGCAACTAATTTCCCGTTTCGCGACTTCTCATTATAATTTGTAAGCACAAACAAGATAATATGACTAAGCGCAGGTAAGACGAAGCGCAGAGTTGAGTTCCGCCACTTATAAAGCAATGTCTCGAATTCAGACAGAAAGCGTACAGCGGGGTATCTTGAGACTAGATTTATGCAGCCGCCGTCTCAAGAGGCGCCGCGGTTCTCCTAGCAAAGAGCATCGTCTTGGACCATCATGGTACAACAATGATATGACAGAAGCCAGCGCGGTGGCAGCAGTCAGCGCGAGCGCCCTATGGGCGGCTTCTTTTTTACACATTTTGTTTCAGCTCGAAATAAGCCTTATCACGTATATAATAGTTATAGCCTTTCCGTCGTCAACAATGCATAGCTTATCAACGAAATTTTTACTATCAGTTATGACAGACAGAACTAAGACGAGGACACGAAATTAACCACTTACATACATACATACATACATAGCTACATACGTAACTATAGTATTTATTTCTACCGAATATTGTTATAAAACATACATACATACATAGGTTCACGCTGTATCCCGCATATAGCAGGGTAGGAAAAGGGAACGTAGTGTTAAGACACTTCGTTCCCCACTTTCCACCGAATTGAGGCATTGCCTGCTGAGTGGTGGAATTCAACGCCGCGCTTTGCCTTGTTACCAAACGCAGAAAATGAAAAAATCCATTTCCTGGAGTGGGAATCGAGCCCACAACCTGTCGCGTTTACAGTTGCATGCCTGTGCCTCTGCGCCACGACAGGCGTTTAAAAAAAATAACCACTTAAATAAAAATATTTTAAAATTCTCTTTAAAGGGATAAAAATGAATGGAATTAAAATAATTTGAATATCAGATTAGCTACTGTTGTATTAAATAATAAAATTGTATCTTATATTTGAACTGAGCGACTTTGAAGCTACGTTAAGGTGCTTGCCGCCTCTTCTCAGCACAACTGCTCTGCTAATCTAAAAAATAATTTTGGCACAATTATGGTTATATAGAGAAGGAGTGGCTTTTACTAATATTATTTAAATCTGTTACATAAAAAGTATATTAAATTAATACAATAAATGTACACTACCAAGTGTTTGACATCCATGTTTATAGCCTGTATGTAGCCTGTGAGGGGACGGGATTAGAATACAATTCCCCTCCGCCCCTGGGTAGCGTCCCGTAAGAGGCGGGTATCCCAGTAGTTTGGTGGTAGGAGGTTCGTCTTCCGACTGGCTCGCGACCACTATTATGTCAAAGACGAACCGCCAAATATCTTATGATGTGTTCCGGTTCGATGGCATGTAAGCCAGGTTTTCCTCTTTCCCACCCATCCTTTACCCAAAATGTGGTGGTTCCAATAGCGGACTACTACATTATCCTCCCCTTCCATCTATCCTCTAGGTTGGCAACGCATCTACAACATCTCTGGTGTTGTAGATGTTCATGGGCGAAGGTAACCACTTACCATCAGGTTGTCCTTCTGCTCGTTTGCCGTCGGTTATCCATAAAAAAATATATACATAAAGTGACATTGACGTTGCTAAGGCAACGATTTGTTTACGCGTCAAACACACTACTTTAGTTATGCCAAAGTATTTATTTTTCAGGTGTTAATGTTTTTACCATTTAATAATGTTTAAAAAAGTTATTTAAAAATTCATTTATCAAAGAATTTTTAATTATAATAATTTTATTCAATTAGTAAGTAATATATATGTAACGGTGTTAACGTCGATATAAATTGAATTGATATAAGAGCCCTACTTTTGTTTTAATTTCTATATATAATCGATGTTTTGAGAGAGTAATGAATAATCTAAAGTATATGTGTATAGATATGATTTAACAGAAGCTTCTCTTTTAAAAAGTTTTTCGACTTTTTGAATAATTTTTTTTTTTAATTTTAACTTTACCGCAAATTGTATACGAACTGGTACTGGAGGCCATCGTGGCGCAGTGGAGCAGCGTTTGACATAAACATAAACGCGATTGACTTTGGGCTTGATCCCTCTTCCACTGTTTAATTTATTAATTAAACAGTGTATTAAGACAAAGCGCGGTGTTGATTTCCGCTACTGTACACACGAGTTCTTATGAAAATATATAACGGAGTGTCTCAACACTATGTACACACTGACTATCATGGTATGTAAGAAAAATCGTAAGGTAAGCTATAAGGTTTTTCTATAATAAAAACCCGTTTGAATAATGTTCATTTTGATTTTACCCCAAAAGGGATATGAACTGAGAACCATCGAATTTACTACTCTACAAAAATGCATAAAAGAAAGAATATTATATATATTTACTTCACAGTATCTTTCATTCATATATTAGAAACTATTTTACCATAAACAACGATAAAGTGGCCTTATTACCACCGGAAATTTAAATTACTTAAAATTTGTATCGGTTATAATGAACACGAACGTATCATTAGGTTCACTTGGTAATTAGTAGTAACAACAGTAATACGTTGTAGTGCCTTAAATTATATTCCGTGTATGAAAAAAGTATTAATGATAACGTAAATTGGTATAAAAAACAGTAAGTTTCAGTTTTTTCTATTATAATAGGATAAGCAGAGAGAACCTAGTGTTAAGACACTCCATTCTCAACTTTTTACTAGAATTTGAGTGGCGGAACTCAACGCCACACTTTGTCTTAACGGCGAACTTCTTCAGAATCGTTGTGAATTAAAAACTCAGTGTAACGAAAATGCGTCACGAGTCGTGACTCACGACAATGAGATATATATATTATTGTGTAAGATTAAGTCGGTGTTAGAAAATAGCCCAGTACTCTTTTGTTTAATGTGAAAACGTCAAAACTGAATAATTTATACTTAATACGCAAATTTTTGTACCCCTTTTTACGAAAATTAGGCGGGCGGAGGAGCATGAAATTTGGCACACTTATAGTTTATATAGAGAAGGAGTGCAGAATGCTAATATTGTTTTAAATTATTGCATAAAAAGTGTATTAAATTAATAAAATAAATGTTACACACACTACCATGGTTTAACTGTTTATATAAATTGACATATACTCGTATATACGTTGCTAGCACGCGTTATTAACGCGTCAAAGGGGACGTCACTAGTATGTATTAAATGACTAATATATCTAGTGCTAGTATATTTAACATTACACTATAAAATAATTTTGAAGGTTTAGTAACACTCAGTTTCTGGAATTCACAAAAATGCAAAAAGCGGAGAACGGAATATTTTGACACTCTGTCTACCACATAAGTACGATAAAAAGTCTGAAACAAAAAAAATATTTAAATATATTACTTATATACTCGTATGATAGAAACATCATGACCTGGCACCCGCTAAACCTAACAGAAGCTTGTCCAGCCAATTCAAGTATCGCCGCTTGTTCCTCGTTTGGATATGTTTACTTAAATCTCCTTGTCCAACTCTATGGAGGTTCTAAAGATGAGAGAGAGAAAGAGAAATATGGACAGAGAGATGAGGAGAGATCGAATGAGTATGACTTTATAGTGGTGGGTGCGGGAGCCGCTGGGTGTGTCGTCGCGAATAGACTATCTGAAAACCCTGAGTGGAAGGTAAGTTAAATATAATAATAATATTGAAATAATAAATCACCTTGAAAATCTAGTATCATTGTCACTAATAAATAATCGTAATTCGGTTAAATTCTGAGCTGGTTTCAAAAAAAGGGATCTCTGCTGAGTCTCTTTGCGCCGGTTCTTCTTCTCAGGTCTCAGGTAATAACTTTAGTAAACTGGTGGTAAATTATTTGATGTCCAAAAAATTAAGCATGCAATTTCTTATTCAAAATTCAAAATAAAATGATTTGATTTTAAATAATAAAAGAACAAGAAGCTATCGCAACGCAGTGTATTTCTGTGAACCTTTAGTGCTTCTGGGTTCAATTCCGAATCGGGAGAATATTTATAGTTATTACAATATTTTTTTCGTTATTCGGGGTTATGCGTGAAGCTAAAAAGTCAATATCCTAATGATATTAAATTGCAATTTGTTCAAGAGCAAATAGTTAAATGATAATCAAAAGGAACTATAAAATTTATGGTATCAATAAAAATATGAAGTTGGTCGAGAAAATATAGTGAAAAGACACTGTTTTTTTTCACTTTCGATCATTGCTAGTTTAGAGTTTTATTTCCTTAGGAGGGGGATTCTCATTTAGGAGGATAAAAAAGACTGGTTTCTTTCGAAAATATTTATAGAGTAAAATAAATAAGTGAGTCTAGCGAACTTTTTAAATACTTTTATTAAATATTTAAACTTTTGACAAAAAATTTTTTTGTAAAAAAACTACATGTTTTCGATTTTTTGGCACATTCGCGCAACTACTGTTTTAATAGGCAGGGATGCAGCTTTGTAATTTTCATCCTCCTAAAGCAGAGAAGTGTCACAAGTGTCACATGTTTCTTACTTAGCAAAATTCGAATCCGTTAAAATAATAATTATATCTAGATTACCAAAAAATAAAAGCGATTTAAACATAATTTTTTCATTAATCTTAAAATTTAAAAACTTTATCAAATATTTCCAGGTGTTACTTATAGAAGCAGGTCCCGAAGAGCCCGGATTTTTGCTGAGATACCAGCAGTGTACAGGATTCCATCAAGTTCTGTAGCATAGACTGGGCGTACTCCACTCAGCCTAATGGGAAGAGTTGCTTGGCTCGATCTGGGATGACATGTGTTTGGCCTAGGTAATATTTTGTTTAAGAAATTGGAAATATAGGAAATTCAAGTTTATATTATTTTTATTCAATATTTTTATTCGATATTCATTGGTAAATGGCGGAAGTCAATGCCGCCCTTTATTTTAACAGAGAGCAGAGAAATTAATATAATTTTAAATATTAATTATCCCCCGAATGGAAACAGAATCCACAACCAATTGCGTTTACAGTCAGGCGCTTAAAAGAGATGAGAAATCACACTTTTAAATGCTTTGTGTAAATTCTGTTTTTATGTTATTTAAATACATTTTTCAGTTCAAACTATATGATTTGCATGACTTATAGGATTTATTCATTCACCCTACAAATAAAATAAAATATTTATTTAATAAAATATTTATTTTATTTATAATTTAAAAATTGTATATATAATACATGTCGACATAAAAACCTATTCACGCACTGGTATATAGTTATAGCATTTATATTTATACTTATTAATTATTCTCTTTCTTTTCTATATTTTAGAGGAAAAGTAATGGGTGGTTCAAGTTCGACAAACTCATTCGGTTTCATCCGAGGTAATAAGGAGGACTACAACAACTGGGCTGCGATGGGCAACAAGGGGTGGAGTTATGAGGAGGTTAGTATAGCAATACTTCATTATACTTTTTCATTTTCATATATTTTTAGCATTTATGCGGTAGAGGCAGAAGGAGTCTTTGATTATTATTTTCATTTATCCGCTCTGTTAAGATAAAACGCGGCGTTGAGTTCCGCCATTCAGCACGCAATGTCTCATTTTTGGGTGAAGAGTGGAGAAATTAATGTCTTGACACTTGTTTATAAATAACTACAATTCAACGTGAGAAAAAGCGTGACGCTGTTAAAAATAGATAGATAACTAAATAAAATACATAACTATTTCAAAATTAAGACGAGATTATATGTTATTGAAGTGAAAAATGCGTTGTATTTCAATAATTTCTAAACAATCAAAAAAATTATTATTTTAATCACTATATGACATGTTTTCCAAGAAACATGAATGTAAAAATATACTAAGTAAGAATCATTATTTAAACAGGTGCTTCCATTCTTTAAGAAATACGAGGACAATTTAAATATAGCTGTACTTGATCCAAAATATCACGGAACTAGAGGAGAACAGTATATTTCTTACTTCCCTTACATCGACAAACCAACGCTTATGTTAATTAAGGCATTCAATGAAACAGGATTGCCCATACGTGATTTAAATGGCGCTGAGCAAGTTGGGACAAACCAAGCACAGGCCTTTTCTGTGAACGGTGAGAGAGTATCCACAAACAGAGCCTTCATACGACCGATAAGATATAAGCGTAAAAATCTTGTTATAGAAATAAATTCTGAAGCAACAAAGATTTTGATTGACGAAAATAAAAACGCGTATGGAGTAGTTTACGTCAAAAACGGAGAGAAGTATACAGTTTATGCAAAAAAAGAGATCATTGTTAGCGGAGGAACTATTAATTCTCCGAAATTATTAATGTTATCGGGCATCGGTCCGAGAGAGCACTTAGAAGCTGTGGGGATTCCCGCTGTACAGGATTTGGCTGTTGGGGAAAACTTACACGACCACGTGTCTTTTAATGGTCTTATAGCTGCTTTGCCCAAGAAATTATGGACAACTGAAAGTGAAGAGCAGATTTTACAAGAAATTAGAGATTATCGTCGTATGAAAATTAAAATGGGACCGTTATCTGGCTGTGGACCAGCTGTATTCATAAGTTTCATTAAAACGAGTCCAGACTTAATTGCCCCTGATCTAGAATTCCAAGTCGGTCACGAACCAGATTGGAAAGATTTGATTCATGAGTTGACAACTGTTGATGCAGTCTCCATTTTACCCACAGCATATTATAACGGTATCACTCCGAGGGTACTGAATTTAATACCTGCGAGCAGTGGCCTGAAACAATTCAGCAACCCAGACGGCCCACCACTAATATACCCAAATTATTTAGACGATGAAAGAGATTTCATACCTTTATTAAATGGAGTTAGATTTTTGCTTTCACTGGAAAAAACAGAAGCTTTTAAATCGAATAATGTATATTACGTTAAAGAGGCATTACCGGCGTGTAAGAATTATGAATGGGGGGTACTGATGAATATTTTATTTGTTTAGCCAAATCATATACTTCTACTACATATCATCCTGTTGGAACTTGCAAGATGGGCCCTGAATCTGATGAGAGAAGGTGCAGATAACGAGTTACAAATGTATACGGCGCTGGTAACTTGAGAGAGGATCGATATCTATAATGCCGGCTATTGTTAAATACAATGCCCACTCATGATGATCGCAGAGCGTGTCGTTCATCTTATTATCGAGCACTGGCGACGAAAAGTTCGCAAAATTGTAGCCTCAGTTAGTATTTAGGACAAGGAAGTGATTAGATAATTCATAATTTGTACTCTTTGCTTAGCAAATACAAATACAAATACAAATATTCATATACAAATAGCATTTATTTCTATAGATTTTTATAATCTTGTTAGCTGTTGCAAAAATAACAAAACAACAAAGTTTTCAGTAAATTCTTTATTTCATGTTATAAAAGTAGAAATTTAAGTATACAATACCAATATTCTCTATTTACTACATTTCGTTAATTAGTATAAAAATACAAGCCGTAAGGCGTAAAATATTTCACAACACATTGCATTTCATACAAAAATACTCCCAACATCTTAAAACTCTAGTGTCAATGGTACAAAAACAACATGACATTGCTATACAGAGTCAATTGACTTAACCAAACACTAGATGGCGTTTATCGCCGAAGCCATATTTAGGCCAAATTATAATTGGCAGATAATTCAACAAATTCCAATAGGTTTCATACAAGGTTTTCACTTTTCTGGCAACTTGATGACTGGCATAATGCCAGTGAGCAAGTAGTTTGGGATGGTGTATGTTTCGCAGTGGTCAATCAAATCTTTCTCAGAATCTGATAAATTGGAAAGATCGACTTCCTGGCTGTCGCTGAAGGGGTCCGCGTAGGGCAGATGGACTAGAACACAGCTAAAGTCCATTGTTGTCTTGCAAAAGCCGAGCATCTTCTTCAATTTGGCTTCGGAATCAATCTGTAAAGATAGAGAAAAATAATTAGTTACAATATGAAAAATATTTGATAGAAAATAACTTAAAAATCACAAGAGTTATATTTAATAATTCGTCGCCGAAGAGCTTTAAAACTATTTTGTTAGCTTCACGCTGTATCCCGCAAATACCATGGTATGCAGAGGGAAGTACCTAGTGTTAAGACACTCCGTTCCTCTTCCTTAATTTAATTTTATTTAGACCAAAATTTAATTTCGGTTAACAAAAATTCAACGAATCACAGGAAAATCGATGCTTACCTTAATAACATAAATATCATTTTCATCACAGTAAGCTTGTAAAAGGACTTCCTGCATATGCGTAGCGCTGTCTCCTGGCGGGGCGGCGGCTGTCATGCAGAACAGAGCGCCGTTCACACTTTTAGACAGGTACTGGATGGCCGGTAGCAGGCCGATGGTGAGCCTCTTCTCGACGCAGGCACGTCGAAGTATTGTCTTGATGCATTGGCTGATTGGGCTGGAAAGAAAGGAAATTTAAAATTAGTTATCTGTAGCTGGTTATAAATATAATAACAAAATCCTAATTGTCTAAAATGTTTATATGTAAGAAAAATGTAGCTTTCATGGTGCATTGGGATGCCTGACTATAAACCTTATTGATTTTGGGTTCCTACTCGGTGGAATAATTATAATAAATTTATTTCTTATTTCCCAGATCTACTTAAACAAAGGATGGCGTTGAGTTCCGCCACTAAATAATATCTTGATTTCGTGCGAAATGTAGAGAACGGAGTATATTGACACTATATAGTCTCTAATTATACAAGATAAGCTTGAAGCTAAAGAAAAAAGACCAAAAGGTCATCTCCCCGGCGGGGAATCGAACCCCGGTCTCCCGCGTGACAGGCGGGGATACTTACCACTATACTACCGAGGATGGTTCTTACATGTCCTAATTTTTTCACACTTTAAATTACATAACACTAATTGATGAATAATTTAAACTCAATTATATCTTCAAGCTTATTTCCTGAAATACGCGTTCATTAATGCTTTAAAGAAGCCAATTATCGAATATTACTTAATTGGGTATTTCCAAATGTATCAATTATTATAGTTTTTGAGCTCTACCTTAGATTTTTGTTTCGTGTTCTTTGTGATTTTCGTCGTCCCATATTGATAAAGTTTTTGTAATATACTTATAAATAATAATTTTATTTAACAGACGACTCTAACACTAGACAGTTGTGAAAGGAATGTATGTCATGAAGCTTGTACAAAACTTAAATAAGTTGTGCAACATTTGAAATGAATTATTATTATTATCATTTGCAGTTGCAATTTGTGTTAAACACTCTAGTCAGTTTTCTAGTTTCCATCAGAATTAATTTCCTGTTGGGTGGCGGAACTCAACGCCGCGCTTTGCTATTTTAGAGTGGAGATGTGAAAATATTTTTGAATAAAATTATTTCCAAGAGTAGAAATTGAATCTACAAATACCTACTTTTCGTACGAATTTGAGATTGTATGTATTAATTGGCGGAACTCAACGCCGCACTTTGTCAAACACGAAATGTTTATATAAAATTAGGTAAATAAAATAATAAATACCTTTTAGCCGCAACTCCGCTGAAGGACTCAGTTTTGACAGCTACCACAGAATCGTTGTACATGTTGCTGGTTAGATGTATACTTTTCAATTTTTCACTAATTATTGGAAACTGAAATTCGTTGTTACGAATTTTCAGGATTTCACTTAGCACAGGTTAAAACGTTTTCAATGTTCACTTTTGCACACTTGTGGCTATCTAATCTGTTATCAGTCGTGTGTCACAATAATTTCACTTGTTCACTCAAACTAGCGTGGTATCACTTCAGATGCTTGGATCAGAATGGGGGGGAAGGGTGACGTGGCCGGTATTTATACCATTATCGGCGCATGCGCACAATCAACGTATCAGTGTGTGCGTAGTGCTGAGAGAGATTCCTCGAAATCTGCTTGTTTCTATCCATGTGTTAAACGAACTCTACAATAAACTATACTAGTGTGCGGTTTTCAGTGTTTGTGTGAGTGTAACATTTCTCCGAAGCCTCTATTTTCTTATTTTCATTATATTTAGAAGAATTTCCACTATAAACTGGTCTTTCTTCCCCCCCGCTTCATATATCTGCAGGCGAGAGAGGGGGTAGCACACGTTCATTGACTCTACATATCGGTGTGGTATTACATTTGTGTGAGTATATATTTACGTTAGTTGGAATTCCCGCGGCAGTTTTGTTAGGGAAAGGACTGGTTTTTTGTTGCTTAACAGCGTTGGGTATTTCGACGGATACAGCGAATGCAGTTTTTAACAGGATTTGAACGCGGTACCTGTTGAAATTTAATTTAGGTCACAAAGTAAGTTAAGTGGGGAACGATAATCTTATTAGAACGGAGTGTCTTAACACCAGGCTCTCTCTGAGTAACTAGCTATGTACGTATGTGCAGCGTGAAGCAAAACAATTAAAAAACAAAAATAAAAGTTAAGTACGGCCATCGTGAATGGGATATAAGTAACATTATTAATATTACCTTTTATAATATTATGAGTATTTTCAAATATAACATAATTAAAGTCAAAAAAATTTCACCACTTTTCATCATATTACAAAATGTTAAAACGGTATTTTGTAACCAATGCAACACTTAAAGAGATCTACCTACTTTATGAAACATAAACATTGAAATCCACAAGTAAACAAGACAGAGCATGTTAAAACATGATTTCTATATATAACTCACTGTTGACTTACATAAAAAGTAGCTTCACACTTTCACTCGCGTAGTATGGTAGGCAAAGAGAACCTTTTTTTGAGAGGAAATCCGTTGTGGATACCCGCCCGATCGGGGACTCGGGACGGGTTATGTGGGACTCCAGCTGTAAAGAGGCCGACCGTATACCCATTAAAACCTCATGGTGCACCTCCTCTACCGCCACTGGCCAGGGCCCCTGGGAAATCCCGAATCTTCGTGGAACCTCGGCGGCAGGCAGAAATAACCTAGTGTTAAGACACTCCGTTCTCCACCTTTCGTTCGAATTCAAAAGTCATTATCCCACTGCGACTATGCGTACAAATATAATTGACTTCAAATAAAATACATTAAAAAGTAAAATTGTTACGAAAAACTCATAAACTACTAGCCAGATCTTATTTAAATTTAAATAGGACATCCGAAGCACTAACTCAATCTCACCAAAATTAGTTCATATAGGAAAAAATTATATAGTAATGCATAAAAAAATTAAATCGATTTGGGAACCTCCTTTTTTTTAAACTTAGTTAAAATATTTTTTTATAACAATATCATTTATTATAACACTGTAAACGCGGCAGGTTGTTCGGGTTCGAATCTCACTCCGGGAAATGGATTTTTTCATTTCCTTTTTGAGTTTGGTTAGAGGTTAGGTTAGGGTTTTTTGGGTTTGGTAATAAGGTAAAGTGCGGCGTTGAGTTCCGCCACTCAGCAAGCAATGCCTCAATTCGGCGGAAAGTGGGGGACGGAGTGTCTTAACACTAGGTTCCCTTTGCTTACCCTGCTATTTGCGGGATACATCGTGAAGCTATGTATGTATGTATTATTATTATTTTTTATTGATAACGGACGGCAAACGAGCAGAAGAACCACCTGATGGTAAGTGGTTACCTTCGCCCATAGACATCTACAACACCAGAGATGTTGTAGATGCGTTGCCAACCTAGAGGATACTGATGGAAGGGGGGACAATGTAGTAGTCCACTATCAGAACCACCACATTTTGGGGAAAGGATGGGTGGGAAAGGGGAAAATCTGGCGGTTCGTCTTTGACATGATAGTGGTCACGAGCCAGTCGGAGGACGAACCTCCTACCACCTAAAAACCTATAACAACATTCGGTAAGAATAAATACTATAGTTTATCAAGCTACAAGTTGGCATGTAGGTTAAGGTCAACGCGCGGTTTTCACGTCTCGACGCTATGTAGAGATTATGTTATTTTATTACAACTATGAACTTTCAATTGTGGGTATTTTTTAATTAGTTTTGATAATAGTTGTGCGTATTTAAAATTTAAATGTAAATATACCACGACGGTGGCAACAAGGCTTACGGCTTACTTGATGTTAAGTGAATACTAGTGGCCCCGATGAACGCTTGTAACAACAGCGTTGTCATTTACGCAATGTATTTATATGCCTAACTTTATATGTAAACGTGAAATACATTAGTTATTGATTTGGTGGTAGGAGGTTCGTCCTCCGATAACGCTTTAACAACGCGTTGTCTTTAGCAATGTATTTATATGCCACTTTACATAAACGTGAAAAAAATATTAGAATTTTGCACTCTTACTCTATATAAATTATATGTGTGCCAAGTTTCATGCTCCTCCGCGTAATTTTCGAAAAAAGGGATCAAAAGTTTTTGCTTCACGTATATAATATATATATAATATAGTAATTGTAAAAAAAAACAAATTTCCAAAATAAATTATCCTAATTGTGAGATATAAATAAATATAAGACTCCTATTACGTATTATGCAATATGTAGAGTTAACCTCTTTATATATTTTTTATAAAGATATTGTTATTGTACTACTTTTTACACTATTTTTTATCATCACGTAATTCCCACATTTATATCAGTGAGTCTTGATTGACGCGGAAAATACGTGTTACCTTAGCAACGGGTATGACAATTAAAATATAACTGTCATACACATGGTTGTGTGTGTAATATTTAATATATTAATTTGTTACACAAATTTTATAAAAAATAGAGCCCTACTGTGGCGCAGATGCACAAGCGTGCGATTGTAAACGCGACAGGTTATGGATGCGATTCCCAATCCAGGAAATGAAAATATTAAATATTTATAATAATTCACATATGATATCTTCATTTCCTCGCTTTGATAACAAGGCAAAGCGCGGCGTTGAGTTCCGCCATTCAGCACGCAATACCTTAATTCGGCGGAAAGTGGGGTATGGAAATCTTAAGAGAACGAAGTGTTTTAACATTACGTTCTTAGGTTCCTTCTGCCTACCCTGCTATGTGTGGGATACAGTGTGAAGCTAGAAAAAAAAAATGATTTTCAGCACACTCGGAAAGAAGAGAACAGAATGTCCCGACATGACATTACATTTTCTCTGTCTAACCTACTAACATGCTGAAGCAAAATATACGTAGAAAAGGGGTCTACTAATATTTACACTGGAAAGTCCTATATAAATATTACTGCATATATAACTAACGATCGTCGATTCTGATACTGTATTTATAAACAATGAACAGAACACGGGCTAGATGAGTGATCGCATCTACTTGTTGCATAATAAAAAATAGCGTGATGTTGGTATTAAATTGATATGATAACGTATGGCTAGTTGAGATATAAGTATTGAGTAAGCACTGCACTGTTATTAAAAAAATGTTTTTTTTTATTGTTAAGTGTGGGACTCCGGAATGGCTGTAAAGAGGCCGTCCGTATACCCAATTAAAGCCTCACACGATGCTCCTCCTCTACCGGACACTAGCCGAGGCCGCCCGTAGGGACTACCGAATCATCCGTGAAAACCCCATGAGATAGAGAGAGCTTATGTTAAGACACTCACTTCTCCACTTTCATACCGAATTTAAATCAATACTCAACCATCAGCTGACGGATAGTAATTTCATGATTTTATTTTGACTAAGCGAGAAAATGAGAATATAATCATTCCCAGGAAATCTCTGAATCAACAACAATTGCGTATAAAAACAAGCTGTTTTTACAATTTCCGGCAAGAAACATAGCTTGTTGAGTATCGCTGTGCTTTTTGCCTTACCGGGGTGAAATGAAAAATAATTAAATCATTATAATCTAGTTGGAATCGAAACCTCATCCATTGTCTTTATAGTCGAATACTATCTCGTTTTTATGACGATGGTGTCTAAAATATATATATATATATATATATATATATATATATATATATATATATATATATATATATATATATATATATGTATATATTTAATATAAATATTATATTTATAATTTTACATAATCAAGAACTGGTTCAACTAAGCCACGCGAAACGAACACTCAAAAACGGAGTGATCTCTTACTCTCTGTATTAATACTAAAAACTCATAAAGATAAATCAAAAATAATAATATTCATATCGTAATATTTACAAAAACATATCGCTTATATTAGATTTTTATTACATATCGAAGGCAAACAGATTGTGCTGACTCACTATAAAGCGACCTTCACTTTAGATACGAAATTGCAAAATTATGACTTAATTGAGTCAATTATTTAATACCTATTTTCTTTTAACGATTTACCTTATGATAAGAAATGTATGCATTTATATAATAATTATCAATTATCATTGTTTTGGTTTTAATGGCTCCAAAAACCACTTGTAACAAAAATATGTTATCACTCAGCAGCGTGAAGATATGATACATATATACATTAGCTTCTCACGCTGCATGCCGCATATAGCAGGGCAGGCAGAGGGAACTAGTGTTAAGACACCCGTTCCCCACTTTCCCCGAATTAAGGCATTGCGCGGCGAAACTCAACGCCGCGCTTTGCCTTGTTACCGAGCGCACGAAATGAAAATACTCTTAATATTATTTAAAAAAATTTCATTTCCTGAAGTGGAATGGAACCCACAACCTGTCGCGTTTAAGTCACACGCTCGTGTCTCTGCACCACGACAGGTCCCAAATATCTATTTCTTTATTATTTTACCTTATGATAAGAAATGTATGCATTTATATAATAATTATCAATTATCAACTTTAGTTCATTGTTTTGATTTTAATGACTTAACTGCTTGTAACAGGTTAACGTTACTGGGTACTTATCAGTTAGAATAAATACATTTTAAACGAAACTATTGTAATTAGATGGAGATCGGGCTGTAACGGCAGTGATTGCGGGTTTGATCTCTACTGAGGGAAAATTATATTTAATTGTTTATTAAATCATTTATAATAATTCTCATTTAAAATATGTAAAAATCACGCCAACCAAAGACTGAAATATGATAAATAATAATATATGTCCCGTATAGTTTAAATTATAATAGTAGCTACTGTAATTATAACTATATAACAACAAAAATGATAAGCACCGTGACAGCAAAACTCATTTGGAAAGCTTTTCCTGGTGTGTTTAGACAAAATAACGGCGTTGAGTTACGGCACTTAATAAGCTTTGATGTATTTTTTTTAGCTTCACACTGTATCCCGCATATAGCAGGGTAGGCAGAGCGGAAGCCTAGTGTTAAGTAATGGGCAAGGGTGTACATATAGTGGTGTGCAAATTGATCGTTTTTCCATGAATCGCAAGTCAGACCTTGCCACTTCCTTCAAGCTGCCCTTTGACCTTTGACGACGTTAAACTCATGGTACTTAAGTGAATTAGCTGGGCTTTTGAATACATAACATTACTTAGTTACGCCTGTCGTGGCGCACAAGCGTGCGACTGTAAGCGCGACATTAGTTGTGGTTTCGATTCCCCACCCAGGAAATGGAATTTTTGGGACTTCTGGGTTTGGTAACAAGGTGGCAAAAAGCGGATTCGTTGGAATGTGTCTTGACACTCTGTTCTCAGACATTGCATGTTGAGTGGCGGAACTCAACGCCGCGCTTCTTTTCACTATTATGCGGGAAAAATCTCTACCAATAAATGATAAAATTAGTATATTAAATAAGAAGCTGTAACAAGGAATTTCCTTCAAGATCGAATTAGATAATAATGTCTATAGGTACATAACACTAAACGTTGACTCTGTTGGGTTTTCTTAAGTACCGTTTTCCTCAACTTCATGTATGCGCAGGTACTTCCTATCATCTCAGAAATCGAAGCCAGTTGCCATTTTAGGAAACAATTTTTTGGGATTAATTTATGTATACAACAGGGTAAGTCTTTTGTCTGAACCAAGTGTTAGGACTCTCCGTTCTCCACTTTTGATTACAGTAACTCTATGGTTTATCGATTTTTAATACGATATTTTGGTCATAGATAAAGTTGACATATCATAATCCTATAAAAATAATACATTAACAGCTACTTATTATGATAATGTTTTATTTCTTTTATTATAAAAAATTCTATACCTTTGTAAATCCTATATTGTTGTTCCTAGAAACAATAATGTTTACATGAAAAGAGCAATTGACTATGGTCGAGTCTTGTAAGTATAGAAGTATTGATAATGAGGACGAGGAGATAAGTTTTATTGACGTTAATTGTAATACTTATTACTGGCAGTAAATGGTATTAGAACCATAAATCAGGTACTATATTACTGAAAAGCATACAATACGGCTACGAAATAACAAAGGAAAACGATAATATCCCATATCGGCAAATGAATTCGATACAGTTGCGATGCGATAACTTTGTGGAATTACCTACAGTATGACCTTGACCTACCATTATCAAAGTCTAGGCATTAACGTAACGAATGTATAGCAGTGGCTAAGCGTCCACATAACACGATTCCCTTCGGCTTACCTTTTGTGAATTACAATAAATTAGTGGCGAACTTACTAGCAGCTCATGGACACCAAAACAAATATTGCAAAAAAACAAGTTCAGGTCAGTTGAATGCTAAAAAAAAGGATCACCGGAAAGTTTTTGGAGTGGAATTTGCAAAAAAGCAAACTCAGCGAAAATTTAACATCCATCATCCATATCTGATGTGGTTTCCCTAAATATACCAGCTTACTTTTAAAAAATTTTTAACCCTCGCCACTAATGTATCGCATTACTATGAACACGTACATACATACATAGCTTCACGCTGTATCCCGCATATAGCAGGGTAGGCAGAGGAACCTAGTGTTAAGACACTCCGCTCCCCACTTTCCGCCGAATTGGAATAGGAAATGATAAATATGACCACGTGATTTCAAATATTTAGTTTATGTAGTACATGATTAGGCGATAATAATCTTAATTCTCATTTTTCATGTGAAACAAGCGCTCCATTAGTAAGTATTTCTAGAGTTATATGGAAATATTGATCAATCGTCAACGCCATCATGGTGTAAGTGAGAAGTGTTTGATTCTATATTGGTTGTGGGTTCGATTTCTATTGGGATAAATGTTTATAGACATTATCGTCGTGTTAAAGTAACTCGATATAACGAAATTGCGACATTAAAAAGATAAAACCTATATGGTTTTTTGAAAAAGGTGAGACAGTATAACATTAATGTTGTGTTTGCTTTTCATAACTAAAAAATAAATAGAAATAAAAAGTAGATAGTCATAATAAAATTTGCAGTATTTATTTTTTATTATTTAATATTTGTTCGTCCTCACAGTTAGGCTAGACGAAGTGCAGCATCTAATTATCTATCACTAAACACCCAAAATTTAGAGTACAAGCGGAAAGTAGAGAAAGGAGTGCCATGACACTATTTTCTCTCTGCCTACCCTGAGAAAGAACCTGAAGTTGAAATAACTTGTGTAATATAACAAAGCCTCTATTATATGTATATTTGAATCATATCTCGTGCGCTATCGAGCGAGCCGCGAAGGTCGCCGAGTGACCTCCAATGGAATTAGTTCAAAGAACTCTATAAAATTTCCTACTTACTAGTAATATAGAGCTATGTGAGTTGATAATTCTAAAAATTTTAAATTAATTATTTAATTTCCAAAGGAATTTATTAAATATGCATTATAAGTAGAAACTATTATAGTTCCGCTTTAAATTATATATCCATACATCCATATAGTCCGTTCTCTTTTAACATTTCCGTTCCCCATTTTCCACGGAATTGAGGCATTGCGTGCAGATTGGCGAAATTCAACGCCGCATTTTGCCTTGTGACCAGAACGAGGAAATGAAAATATTAATTATTATTTAATATTTTCATTTTCATTTCCTGGAGTGGGAATCGAGTTCACAACCTGTCACGTTTGCAGTCGAACGTTTGTGCCTCTGCGCCACGACAGTAATGTAATTATTACTGAATTGTACACAAATATTACAAAGATCCACTAAAAGTAAATTATTTGATCGTTTTAAGCGAAGTGATTGGCAAGTTATTGACGAGCGAAGCGAACAAGGATCGAAATCCCTATTTTTTAATAGAATCTCTCTTTAGATAGATACACACAGACAGCACGTGAAGATAACAAAAGATAATTCTTGAATGACAATTTTTACGTCAAATACTAGGCGTTATTTCAATTTATTACTTTATATTTGTATATATAAAGTTTATTGGTTTATATCTTTTACTAAATAGTATAAATATCTTAATCTCTGATATGTCAGATATGTCTTGTCATGATACATTGCAAAATTTTTTAAAATAATGATGAAATTTTGATTTTTTGTTGTACAAGATATTCTGCTAGTATTATAAATGCATAGAAAATTTGTGAAGGTGTTTATTACTTTTTCACGCAAAAATTACTGAACGTATTGAGATGAAACTTTGCATTAATATATGTAGCTGGTACATTAGAATAACACATAGACTGCAATTTAAATGGATTTTCTGTGATTTGGCCAAAGTATAACGAAAAATATAATATTTAGATATTATAAAAATATACTTTTATTTTAATTCTACTTTTGCCAGAATAGAATCTCAAAATGCTCAACCTTTTGCAATTTATAAAAAGTTAGTGGCAGATTTACTAGCAGGCTAAGTAGACTGAATTAACGATTTGTGAGATTGGGGACGTCAAAGAAAAACAAGGTCGAGAAAAATTTGTTAAAATTGAGTATTTGTGTAATATTTTCATCCAGGTCGGACCTATATAGTCAGAATTAAGGTAATTTTATTTAATTTTTACCTTTCGCCACTGACATGTAGTGATAACTTCGTGGCAATAAAGTAAAAAAATTCTTCCTGTAACACAATAAATAAATATTTACAATAGATATAAATATAACACAAAATTGTAGTACCTAATGATAAGATGTCAATTACATACGTGTAGTACATCGTAAATTAAAATAATTTAAATCATGCTTACTTGTACCTTTTTTTATTATTGTCAAATATTTACAAACAATTCCGTCTCGGCTATAATTAGACTCCTATAACTTTATTTTTATGTAAAATTTATTTATATATGACCTATTTAATATTATTAGGTTTTTATACATTTATGGGTAGGATTAAATTAATTATCCACTAGTAAAGAAAAGTAGAGGCGATTGTGTCGCAGTAGGACAGCGTTTGAATGTAAACGTGATTGGTTGTGAGCTCCATTCCTAAGGAAAATTATTATATGTAAATCATTTTTACTTTCGCGCTCTAGTGAGACAAAAGTACGGCGTTGAGTTTCGCCAACATGCTATATCTCGATTTGGTCAGGAAGTGGAGAATGAAGTGTCTTGACACTACTACGGGTTCTACGAACATTGGTACAAGTGTAAAAACAAAATATTACAGGAGAGCCATTTATAGGTTCCATAAATTGTAATTTTATAATTAATTAAAGGAAATAAATCTATTAAATCATTAAAGAATCTTTTGAATAATATAAAAATTACATGAAAAGAATCTCCGTAGCCAGGATTCACCGTGCGGTGAACCATCGCGTTGCAAAGAAAGGAGTTTTGAGAGTGCCTGGGACTTACAACCCAACTCTGTCGGTCTGCGCTCCTCTCTCTACCTAACTAAATTTGAAAATGTCTTTGAATAATGCTGAAATAAAAACTTTAGGAAACTTTAAAGCCTTGTAGACTGGTGCTTTTGCACTTGTATCATTGTTCCTAGGGCCCGTTTACTAAATTCTCTTTATTGTTTTCTAAGTGTGTGATTAATTTTAAAAAATAGATTCTCTTTGTTATGCGTAAAAAGGTTAAAGCTGTTAATTGGAAAAAACGATTTACTATATGTTTTTACGTACAAATTTCGCTTCATACGGAACGCAAAATATAATTATAAGTCTAGGAACGACGTAGAAAATGATATCTATTGAAATTATTTCTCTTATTATTTAGCAAAGTACTCGTAGTAACGTGCGATAAAGAAAGTGCTGATAAACATCACTTATAGATACAAACATATCTGCGTGATAATGTTTACGATAAATTTCGAATTCTTCGAATACCGATATGCTTAGTTGTCTGTTTTAATCTTAATATATTGATAATTTTTGGAATTTATTATTTTTTTTAATTATCTTTCTTTGCTCAAAGTACACATAAATTCAGGGCAATGTTTCTAAGCAATAAGTGATAATGCCATATAATGTATAGTTTTATTATACATTTCGTGAATTTTAGGAATAATTTATTTCTCTTTTAGCATCACGCTGTATCCCGCATATAGCAGGGTGCAGAAGGAACCTGAGAACCGACGTGTTAAGACACTCCGTTCTCTACTTTCCGCCGAATTGAGGCATTGCGTACTGATTAGCGGAACTCAACGCCGCGCTTTGCCTTTTTACCCAACCCAAGAAATGAAAATACTAAACTTTTACATTTCCTGGACTGGGAATCGAACCCACAACCTATCGAGTTTACAGTCGCACGCTTGTACCTCTGCGCCACGACAGGCGTTATTTATATTTGATTAACAAAACATGAGGTTGTGTTCCGTCGCCTATACAAAGACAATGTCCAATTTTTCTTCATAAAGCTAATGAATTATGAAACGAACCGTTTTCATTTATTAACACTAATTATAAACTTTTCCAAATTATAAAACTATACAAATTTAAGGTAAATGCAATAAAATATAAGTTTTCGACCTAAGGGTGGATGTACTCGAGTGCACAGAGCGAGGTTATTGCCTTGCAAGTTCGTCTACCGACCTTGCCTCCCAGCCAGGATTGATGACCCAAGAATATGCTATTGGGAGTCTAAATTTTTAGATTTTTCTTTGCAAATTTCTATATTTTTAAGGAATAAATAGTAATAAATAATACTTGTCAATTATTAATGATTTATATTAATGATTCGCGGCGTTAAGTTTCGCCAAATGACAAGCAATACCTCGAGTAATATCTACCCTAGGTTATTACACTAACAATGTATTGATTATTAAGACCGAACTCAGTTTCAGGACACACTGTTCTTTACTTTCCATTTAAAATAAATACACTGCGTGTTCAATTCAACACCGCCCTTTGCCTTACCAGAGCGCAGAAGTAATAAAAATTGAAGATATAATAATTCCCTATGCAAAGATTGGACCTACAATATATCGTAATTATAGACATTATTGGCATGAGCCACTATGACCACATGTTATATTTTAAGTGTCAGCGCAAAAACTCATTGGGTTTCACTAACCTAATCCACGGCGGCTCGATATAAATGAAGTGCCCTCTACTTATACAAAAACAGGAGTAAATGATCGAAAAAAAAAACTCTTAGAAAACGTGAAAAAAAATTGAATGTGATGGGATTCGAACCTACGCTTCTTTAAAACCGTTCAAACGCTCTGACCACTGAGGCCATACGATAGTGCCATTATTTATTAGTCAGAGCGTTTGACAGTTTCCAAGAGGCACATGTTCGACTTCTGCTACGTTCAGTTTCTTATACCTTTTCTCAAAACGTTTTTCTTGTCCTAAATGTATTTATTAACACTTTAAAAACGTCAAAAATAAGGAAATAACTGTCAAAACGATGCGAATAAAAATATATAACATATCTTATCAAATGATATTTATTAATCTGTTAGATATGTTAGCCGTTAGGTCAAACATATATAGATATTTGATAATGTGATATATGTAGGTAGATAATAAAAATATAGTTCTGACCGAATTGCACAATGATTATTTTTATTTTGAAAAGAAACGCGAAATACATTTTTAATAGAAAAGATGCCTCTCAGTATATTTTTGAAAATGTACTGTTAAGAAAAATATTAAATAGTTTTACCAAAATAGGCGATGTACACAATATAAAGAAAGACAAGAAATAATAGATTTAAATTTGAAGCGCCTGTAACTCGACTGCATCGTGTCCGTAATTCTTTCATGGGACAATGTATAAGCTGTAGCTGTAAGCTTTTACAATAGGATCCCAGAAAAGGTCCATGATAGTGTCCAGAAATGTTCTATATCACAATTTAAAAAAGTTATTAACGCAGTGACTAGTAAATAATAGCAACGAACTGACCAGGAATAGATTTAGCTTGTATTGTATTAGTACGAGCGAGAGGTATAGAACTAAATCTCTTTATAATCTACTAAAAGATCTCGCCTACCTGTCTAAAACTATCATCAGTTCATTTCTAACACATACTTCCAATTCAAATTTAGTTGGGTAGAGAGTGGAGCTTCCAGGAATACTGCGTGCAAATAAAATGTTCAATTGACACGAAGATATTTTATATATTTCATTCTCAAATGGAAGTGAAAGTAGTGTAAGGGATGAAATTATCTCTGTTGAGTCGATTTAAATATCAAATATCAAAATTGAACTATTTAGCTAAAAATCATTTTGCATCTAAAACATTGTTTACCGAATGAAGACATAAGTAAAAAATATCATATACTCAAAACGAGGAAAAGTTAAAAACCAATCATTGCTTCAACATGAATTCTTTGAAGAAAGCTCTCAAGTGTTTACGTTTAGGTGCATACTTGCGTTCTCGGTACGGCTTCACCACTCCACCGAACTTCTAGTTAAATGTGCTAAGCGGATTACCGCTTTCTTCAAACATTGTTTAAAGTGACTTTACTAGAAAAAGGAATTAATATTTAATATTTTGCAATTTTCTTTTTCTCGTTAATATTAGTCATATCGTTATGGGTACGATTTCCACTTGAGGGAATTCACTGTATATACAAAATAGGTCTCAATGGGGGCCCTCAAGCCTACAGTGAGGACGTACGAACGCAAAAGATTCCCATTAAAAGCTAAGGAGTTCCTTCTCTTCACCAAATCCTCAAAATGACAGAAAATGTATAGAGATATGTTAATAATACAATTATATCTAGTCGACACATGGAATGCTAAGGTGTTTCTTCAATATGACTAAAAAATAAAGAGTGCACTGATATTTCACTAGCTATTACATGCTTAGGACTTACCATCAAATAGTTACAGCTATATAAAACAAAATACCTCTATTTTTTTAGGTTTACGCTGTATCCCGCACATAACAGTACAGACCGAGAGAGCTTAAGAACCTGGTGTTAAGGTATTCTCATAACATACCCGTTCTCCACTTTCCGCCGAATCGAGTTGTTGCGTGTTGAGATCAAGATACAATCCTGTAAATTATTACAAAAAGTATTAAAATTTTGCCAGACCGAACTTATATATATATGTTATTCAACACATATCGTTATCTAACAAGTGTGTAACTAAATAACGGCGCGGCGCCGTTACTATCTGATAACCTTATAATTTAATCGATTCGTTAATATGAATCATACACGATAAACGATTTTGATTATAACTAGGTAATGAATTATAATCAGATTAAGCCAATTTTTTGCTTTTATTTCATATAGCAGAGGATTCAAGGAAAATCAAGTGTCAAGACACTCGCATCTATACTTCTCGCCGGAATTGAAGACTATGGCCAGTCTAGTAGAAAATAATAAAAAACACTATCATTCTCCACACGGCGAATACTAATTTTACTTGCTGCCATTCACCTTATCTCGTGTATTTATTTTTAAAAATGACAGGCAGACGGATTCCTTTATATAGGCAGGATAAATCGTCCAAAGTTGCCCAGATCTTGGGGTAAAACCAGGCTACTTGGGTCACTAAAAACCCTATAATCTGCGTTCATCGATACAACAGTCGGGAAACCGGATAGACCGCATCCTGCCCTTGCGCAGTTGGACTTGTCTCAACTGCGCCACGTGCTGTTTGAGTAGATAAGATAACAATGGCCTACTATTGTAATAATATAAATGTACATGTTAAGACATGATAACTTTGCCTTTTATGGGTATAATAAAGGGTGTGTTTTGGTGAAAACATTTTTCTCTGTTAATTGTCCATATTTTTGAATATACATAGTGGAAACTGCAAGTTTTCATTCCAAAAAGATTTTTTTATCGCATTACGAAGGCGATGAGTCAGAAAATTATTTTAACTAGATGAAAGAAACTTCTTAGTATTTCATGCGTTTACTTTGCGGTTGCCCATCGCATTGCAGGGTTAGGAGCTTAGAACAGTGCTTGGAAATTGGACTTATGACCTAAGAGTAGGTTCAAGGGGCCCTTTAAAATGCATTAATTCTGGCCTCCGCTGCCCGAGTTCCTCCCTCTACCTAAAAAAAATAGTATGAAATAAAGTACATACTTCCGATTTGGAATCGAAATTACAACTATCTCGCACAGTCTTGAACACTTGCCCACTGCACCAAATACAATAAAGTTATAAGGATATATTTCCTTATTCAATAATGGTAATCTTAATATTACAATTGGGTTTTACATGCGCAAGATAATAAAACAAAACAGTTGCGTATTTATACAAAAGTTATGGTATTTCTTGAAGTCCCTGTCAGCGACGATATAAATAGAAAAGGTATTTCCCCGACAAAGGACATCCTGGAACGGATGCATAGATTAATAATATGACACATATTAATAAGAATTTAGAGCTTTTATTAATAAGATTTAGAGCTTTTTGTAACAAATCAGAGCAGCGGCGCTGAGTTCCGACCTCAGCACGCAGTAATCTTATTTCGGCTGAAAATGGGGAAAATGTTATAGAGAACGGAGTGTTTTACATTATGTTCTCTGGTTCCCTCTGCCTCCCCTGCTATGTGTGGGATACAGCGGGAACCTAAAAAAAACTATTTGATAAATAAGTATTTTTTTTTAAGTATACTAATACCTGTATGTCTTTTTTTTTTTTTAAATTAATACGTAAAAGGAAAATTTTTGTGTCTTTTTCCAAAATTAAATCCACTTTTGTAGGTATGTAACTCGGCATATTCATATTCATGTTAATAATTTTCAATTTTGATTTTTTTTTTTAATACAATTTACAATGCTTCTAAAAAAGTCATGTACCATTGACTAATTGTAGGTACTCTAAAATCTAGCAAGTAAATGACCGCAAATTAGTTTACATAGCTTAACCGTAATGAGTCGATGACACGCATTGATTCATGTTATTGTACCAAAATGGTATTTAAATATATATATTTATTTATATTTTAGAGCTTGTTGGAATATCAATTTCTATAATTCGATATAATCGATAGTTTTTTCTCTTTCGCAGCCAAACTTTTATGCTGACGCGAACCGTCGTATAGCAGGGTATAACAGAAAGACCGTAGTGTTAATATTCTCCAAGATCTCCACTATTTGCAATTTTTTAAATTTCACGAACCTAGTGTTAAGACACTCCGTTCTCTTACAACAATTCCGTTCCCTATTTTCGGCCAGGTGAGGCATTCCGTGCTGAGTGCCGGTTCCAACGCCGCTCAACGCCGCTCAACGCCGCTCAACGCCGCTCTTTCGCTTTGTTACCGACCTAGAAAATGAAAACCTACTATCATTTCCTGGGTGGAATCGAACCCTGAACTGTAGTTTACAGTCGCGCTTGTGCCTCTACACTACAACAGGCAAAATTTTAATATTTTGTACTGTGAGGAACGAACGAAAGACGAAACGGGACGAAACTAACGCCATATTTTGTTTTATTAGAAGAAGAAGAAAAGAAGGAATTAAAGATTATTTGGAATACACTCGTATATCTTAAGATTTTAATGGTAAAAATTGCATTTTTATTTAAAAAAATAACTATGCAGTTGATCATATGTTTCAGTATAACACTTTAAACCGTAATTTTATTACGAGCACTTTACAGTAGTCCATAGTGACAAGTACACTAATTAGTGATTTTTTTCTCTTTAAGTAACTTAAATGCCGAAAATACTGCTTAAAGAGTGCGTATAAGGAAAACCGTACGATATGCAAAAATCCTTCGATGTAGAAGAAAGTTGTATTTGTTTATATTCTCATGTTAAACTAAAATAAGCTTTATTTTCATATACTTAAAGTATTAATTTCTACTTAAGTTATGCACATGGTTCGTATGTGAACGACCTTCGTGCGTCACTCACGAGGCGAGACGAGTTACGAAATTAAGATTACCATATGAATGGACTTCAAGGAATTACTACGGTTTTTGATTTTGTTTGATGTATTGCTTTTATCCAAGAAATATAATGGCTTGGAAAATTACAACTATTTTGACTCATGTCCTGTTTTTTTTAAACCAGGTAGAAAAAGGTTACTTTTTTTTAATTCTTTGATCATTACCGTCACGTCGTTCATAGCTTTTTGTTAGCTTTTTGAAATTTTTACAAAGAAATTAGTGATATGTCACTATGTTACTTCTTTTTTTTGGCAGCTTCACTCTTATTTTGTAAATAACGAATAGTCAAAGAGAACGTAGTGTCGAAACACTCCTTCACTCTAGTGTTAAATTAAAAAAAAAACACTAGACTCTCTGACTTGTCCGAAATAGATAAAATGATAACCTTCAAAGTACATGAAATCATTTCCCAACTCTATGACCTCCTGAAACTAATAGAATGGACACCGTCTGGCAACACTCGCAACACAACGGGTATTCCCATTAACACATTTTTTTTGGACTCAATTTTATATGCAATTGAATAAACGTTGTTTTGATAACAAGCTTTTGTTTGTCAATTGTTTTATGAATAAATGCGTTTCATTCATGATTGTTATGAAAGTGCCAGATGCTTTGTTTACTTCGTCTTTATTTGACGCCTTTCATGGCTCAGAAGGCACAAGTGTGCGACTGTAAACACGACAGGTTGTGGGTTCGATTCCCCCTCCAGGAAATGGAATTTTTCGTTTCTTGTAGGTTTGGTAGCAAGGCAAAGGGCGGTGTTGTGTTCCGCCACTTAGCACGTAAGCTGCCTCAGGTGGGCGGGGAAAGTGGGAACAGAGTGTCTTAACACTGGTTTCCATCTGCCTACCCTGCTATATGCGGGATACAGCGTGAAGCTATGTATGTATGTCTTTATTTGAGTTATTTTCATTTCTACGCTCTGGTAACACAAAGCGCGGTATTAAGTTCCGTCAGTTAACATACAATGATTCGAATTCGGGTTGTAAGCAGGAAGCAGGTGTCTTAACACTATGTTTTCCGATTATCCTGCTATGCGGGAAAAGAGATTGAAACTATTTTCTATTTTTTTTATCAACAATCTTCTATAATTTATATAATTAGATTTCTTAACAATTGAATTTAATGCTATATGTGCTAAAGTAATAAGCTAAACTACCAGCATAGGTTGTGGGTTTGGTTCCCACTCCAGGAAATGAAAATATTAAATAATGACCCAGTATTTTCATTTCACTCGCTCTGATGAAGGCAAACGCGGCGTTGAGCTCCGCCATTAAACGCTATGTCTCAATTCAGCTGAAACACTATCACACTAACACTAGATTATCTGGTACCCACAACGTAAAGCTATAAAAAGTATATTTTATTAGTAAGTATATTTAAATTTGTGATAATTGTTGATAGATCCATCCACTTATGATAAAAACGAAAACAAACATACGTGCCTCATGTCTCGCACAATACATAAGTAAAAATATCATTAGGGCGCTTTACATGTGGATGTGGGTTACTTAGCGGTAATACGTGACAATAGGGATTTCATAGAAGTGTCAAATTTCACTTACATTAATATGAATACAAGGTATAGGTACATTAATATGAATACAAGCAAATACATACATTAATATGAATACAAGGTATATACATGTTTTGCGCTGTTTGCATTTTCTTAATGGAATTTTAGCTTCATAGCAGGTTATTTAGATGATTTGTGCTCAACTGTCACGTTTATCAGCGCCAGTTTTCAGAGAAAAGACTTAGTTCTTGTAAGTCTTTTTCTACGATGTACTCAAATGGAGAACCATTACCCGCCACAAATCGAGGCATTGGGTGTTGAATGGCGGAACTCAACGCCGCGCTCTGTCTTTGAACAGAAATCGAACTCACAACCCATCGTGTTTATAATCAAACACCGTCATAGCGCCATGATGGTCTAAATTTAGATTTGACATTTAACTCAAAACTAATGTCCCCGTTGACGCGTTATAACGCGTTGCCTAGCAACTTATATGACACTTTATATAAACATGCATGTCAAATTGTTTATATTTTTAAGTATTATTTTAAAATTTTATTATCATTCTGCACTCCTTCGCTATATAAACTGTAAGTGTGCCAAGTTCCATGCACCTCAGTCCGCGTAATTTTCGTAAAAAGGAATACAAAGTTTTTGCTTCACGTATTATGTCTAAAAACACTTGTTCTCGATTTATCTAGTTATTCACGCTTTTATTTTTTTATATTTGATCTTTTTTTTGACCTTACACTTCAATCAAACAATATATAATAGATACATATTAAATTAATTATTTTTACATACATATATGTTGGACGTATTGTAACGTCTTGTAGTTAATGTCAACTTAGCAGTTAGAACCTTTCACTTTCGACCTGCTATTGAAATTGTTCCTGTACATTGATTGATTTATTATCCTATTAATTGATAACGAGGTTATTTAAACACGTACTTAATTATCATTATGTTATTTACGTGAAGGAAAAGCTTTAGAATTTAAAGTAGAATGGTTAAAAATTGTATAGAAAAGAAGTGCAGATAATCAATAATTTTTTTGCCTGAGAATCTAGTGTTAAGACACTCCGTTCTCATAAGATTTCCGTTCCCAACTTTCTAGCAAATTAAGGCATTGCACGCCGAATGGCGGCACTCAACGCCGTGCTTTGTCAATATGTTTTATTATAATACACTGGCAATTGTATACAATGTTCGAATTTCAAATAGAAATCGAAGAACTCAGTGTCTTGACTCTAGGCTCATTCTATTATACGAGTAAAGCTGCTAAAAATTTCTAAAAAAATTCTAAAGTATTTTCTAAGCAACCTTTAATAGTTTTATTCAAAAATTGTTATCTCTTATCTGTTATCTTAATCTCATCTCAAATATGTTAATTTACGTCAATGAATAAAGAATTTTGTCAACACTACTAGCTACACACATATTTATATTTCGGCTTCACACTTTCTCCGCATAGCAGGGAACCTAGTGTGAAGTCACTCCGATTTTTACTTTTCGACCGAAAATAAAACATTGCGTGTTCAGGGGCGGAACTCAACGCCACATTTTGTCTTACCAAATCTATATATATAAACGTTACTGAGTGACTGACAGATAACGTACATTCAAAACTACCGTCCACAGAAAACTGAAATTTGTTATATAGGCTCCTTGAGGAGTATAAAGGAGCACTAGAGGATAATTCCTAATTCCTACGAAATGGAATGAAAAAAAAAGGAGTTAGATTTTACAGCTAGTTTAAATATAATCTTTCCCTAAGTGGGGATAGAACCCACAACCTATCGCTTACAGTCAAACATACCACTGTGCCATAATGACTTGACATACACACCTACGTACAGTATATCGCTTCGTATCTAACATAACTTTCCACGCCTCAAAATGGACCAATGAAATTGCGTCGAGAATTTATTGTGACGTATGTAACAGCCTTGTAATAGATTAGAGGTAGATTTTTTGTTTATCATGTGACTTGAATACGTGGCCTGGTCTAGGCAGGCCTTTGTGTAATCATATAGGTAAAGATAGTCATATGACGCAGTTGGATAGTATCCGACTGTTACAGGTTCGATTGCGATTCCCACTCTGAATATACTACTATTACCTCAATCTAATGTAACAAATAGCAATCTTAAATTTCACCTTGAAATATGGGTTGTCTTTAAACAAGTAGATAGTTAAAAACGGTGTCACTTATTGACTAGCTGTCTCCTGCGACTTCGTTTACGTGAACTACAAAATTAAAATCTTAAATTTGGAACAATCCTCCCATAGTACTCTCCTACATTTCCCATGCCTCTTTCTACATACTGCTTTCTATGACCAGTAGTATCGGCTGTACATTGCTGTACGTCACTATAAAACGCAATCCTTCTATTTATGTTTAAAACTCGTTCAAGACAGCCCAATTGTAGTATTAGTTTCCGCAAGCGTTGTCTCAAAATAAGCTTGGCTCGAAAATAGCAAACGATCAAATTTATAGACGAACCGCCAAATATCTAATGATGTGTTCCGGTTCGATGGCATGTAAGCCAGGTTTTCCCCTATCCCACCCATCCTTTCCCCAAAATGTAGTGGTTCCGATAGTGGACTACTACATTGTCCTCCCCTTCCATTTGTATCCTCTAGGTTGGCAACGCATCTACAACGCCTCTGGTGTTGTAGATGTTCATGGGCGAAGGTAACCACTTACCATCAGGCGGCCCTTCTGCTCGTTTGCCATCCGGTATCCATAAAAAAAAAAAAAAAAAAAAAAAAAAACATGAGATATTTTCAATTCTACACGAGTATATATCAAAATATACTTATTGTAACAATAGCAATTAAAGTTGAGTGCCAAATTTCTCTTACGTGACGTCTCTTATACGACTACGTGGTACAGGACACGTTGCTGTCGATGTTTTAGTTTTTTAAACTTCAAATTTAATTTCATTGGTCATTGTGGCTGTGTTTAGACAAAGTGTCTAACAGTAAACGCATACATACATACATACATTACTTCACGCAGTATCTCGCATATATCAAAATAGGCAGAGGGAACCTAGTGTTAGGACACTCTGTTCCCCACTTTCCGCCGAATTGAGGCATTGCGTGCTGAGTGGCGGAACTTTGCCTTGTTACCAAACCCAGGAAATGAAAAAATCCATTTCCTGGATTGGGAATCGAACCCACAACCTGTCGCACTGACTGACTGAGACTGTAAACGCGATGGTTATAAATTCAATTCCACTCGCAGCAATAAATATATTTATATTAGTTTCATCTGTCCACTCTGGTAAGACAAGACGTGGCAATGAGTTCCGCCATTCCTCCAAGTAAAGATATTTTCGCTTCATTTACGCATAAAAACATCGTTAAATCATAAATACATACATGAAAAACATTATAAACACGAATATACAAAACTAGCATTTAGTTCACTGACCAAATTTCAGATATCCTAAATTCTCATTCAGCATTTGTTAGCGATTATTGAACTATAGGCAATTAACTTCATAAGTGTGCTGCGTCCTGATCTCGATTCCTCAGATAAACGTGACGTGGTGGTAACAAGTTCAGTGTATTGTACACTCATTTAGTACAGTTTTGAATAAAAAAATGAAATTTACACGAATATATAGGACGTTTCACAATTTTTTTAATATTAGAGTAGACACTAGACAGAGATAATTTTGTGTCAAGATATTCCGTTCGCGTCTTTTCACCTAAAATCGAAACATATGCTTGATAAGGCAGGAATTAAACGCCACGATTTGTCCTTTTACTTAAGCAGATAATTTAAAATATTTTCACTCTCCCAAGTGGGAATCGAACCCGCAACCCCTCGCGTTTACAGTCAGACGTCCCATAGCAACACGATTACCTAACAAAGTTTGTTTAAAAATAATTTTCAGCAAATGTACCTACTTAGTTACATATATATCTATGAATGTGATAAATTATAATGTCTTAATATCTTAAGTGCAATAAGTATCTTCATTTTAATTGGTGTATAGAGGATGCTTGAGCCAATTAGAAGTAAGTAATATGGTGTTAGATTTCGTCATACAATTACTGAATGTACAGTAAATATATCATCATGTGAGTTTTAATCTGCAATTTCATTTGTGTGAACTATTTTTTGACTTTTTACGCTTTTTATTGTAAAGCAGGTTGCCCAGAGAGAATCTAATCTAATATTATACTCACAAGCGGAGACGGAACCTAGAACCAATCGTTTTACAGTGAATCACTGCACCGTTTTTGTCGATATTTCCGCAGGAATATCGAAAAATGCTTTCTTAATCCGCCTGCCCCAATAAACATACCAAATGTCACTTTTCCATGGGCAGTAGTTTCGGCGGTCGTTGTCTGTCAGTCACTCTATAACGGAAGCCTTTATCTATATAGATTGAAACAAGGTCACATATATACATATTGCCTAAAACATTACACTACTATTTAGCAATACTACTAACCTAATTGACGTGTAAAATACACGTTTCCTTAGCAACCCGTACGTCACTTTATACAAAAGTGTATTTCAAATAGTGTGAGTAATATTTATTTTATTATTTAATGTATTTTTGATACATTATTACAAAAAAAATATAGTTTTCTGTGCTTCTTCTCCATGTACACTATATATATGCTAATATCATACTCCATCCGCATAGTATTCATAAAAAGGGATACAAAATTTCTCCTTTACCTATTAATACGCATAATAATAACCTATTGAAAATCTTAAATAAAATATTATTTGTAATATTGAGCTAATTCCCAATCGTCATGAAACGATCTTATCAGAACAGGGTCAATGCATGAAATGTTTTGACACTTGTATGTCTATAGGGTAAATAGATTTAGCAAAACTGTGTCTCAGATAAGCGTGATTCACCGCGCAGTAACCTTAAAAGCAAAATAATAACAATAATAAAAGCGAACAACGCCATCATGTCGCAGTTTGTATGCTACGACCGATAACTGATAAGATCGTCATGGGTTCGACCGATTGGAAGCTTCGAAAAAACAAGGAATACTCATAAATAGTCTACCAAAAAAGAAATATTTCGAAGGCTTTATTAATAGGATCGATCATATGAAATTTGTTAGGGGTAGAGGGAATCTTGGCCAGTGAAAATGAATGAGCTGCATGCAGTGATGCGCATTTTATATGGGCCTCTACCTACACCTAGGTCGTGCAAAAACACTCTCCAAAGAGCTCTCTTCAGGCATATCTGATCTGTATTTAGGCACAGTAAATTCTATATGGAAAGGAAGGAATAGAAGGAGCAGCGTCTTCTGTATCATCGAGGCCATCAGGTGCCAGGCTGTTACAAAATGGTAAATAATATCTTTTTTTTTTTTTTTATGGATAACGCATGGCAAACGAGCAGAAGGGACCACCTGATGGTAAGTGGATACCTTCGTCTAGATAGAACACCACAACACCAGAGATGTTGTGAGGCGTTGCCAACATAGAGGATACAGATGGAAGAGGAGGACAATGTAGTATTCCAGTTTCGAACCACCACATTTTGGGGAAAGGATGGTGGGAATGGGGAAAGGATGGGTGGAATGGGGAAAATCTGGGGCTAGAATATAATAATAAATGTGCAACACCAGGGGATGCGATGGCAAACTGCCGCGCCACTACATCTGGAACACTAGGTCGATGATCTTTCCAAGGTCGTTTACCATCCTTTATCTATAATAAAAAAATATTAAAACACATAAATAATTTATATATTTTTATGAAATTATTCAAAGTCATTAGACATACGTAAAATCTAATATTAGGAAACTGTGGCTTCCCTCAGTGTATTTTCAATAAATTTTATCAACGAACTTGAGTTGAAACCTTTGTCTACGTTTCTACTTAGGAGTTCAAAAAATAAGGCTCGAAGCGCACGTCTCTAACCTCCAGACGGTCATCGAACTTTATATATTTTACTAGTTATTATTTTACAGCTTCACGCTTTGGCCCTTATAGCAAGATAATCAAAGAGAGCCAGGTATCGTCTAAGTGTCTTGGCACTCCGTTCACCGCTTTCCACCTGATTTTGAAACACGGCATGATGACTGGCGGAGCTCAAAGCCGCGTCTTGTCTTACAATGATGCGCACATCTTACTTATGAAAAGAGTTTCAAAATTATTTACAAATTCACGCTTTGACCCTGGTAGGGTAGTCAGAGAGAGTCTACTGTCGTCTAAGTGTCTAGACACTCCGTTCGTTACTATCCGCCGTAATTCGAGGCACTACGTCTTGAATGGCGGAGCATAACGCTGCGTTTTATATAACAATAGCTTCTTATTTACGAAAATAGTCTTAAACAAAGAAAACATCGCACCCACAACCTTTCGCTTTTACAATCAAGCACTGTTCCACTGCGCCACGATGGCCTTCTTCGATATATCTTTATCAAAAATTATTATCGTTATCACACTTGTACTAAAAATAGAAGGCTTTATAATTAGCTTGTGCGCATATCTGAGTCATGTGAGGAGGCACCGTCACAGATATCAAAGCGTTTCACTCAAGTCTAGAATTCGCGGAAGTGTTATGTTTGGAAAAGACTTTAATGGATTTTTATTATGGATATTTTTTCATAATTATTAGGCATATGAAAAGGTTAGCAGGTTTAATTTTATTATATGTTTTTACTGTTTTTCTTTCGTAAATAGGTTAGTACAAAAGGGGTACTTAATCAGAGAGAACCTAGTGTCAAGATACTCCAGTCTCCACTTTCCGACCGAATTCGCATTGCGTGTTAAGTGGTGGAACTCAACATTGTGCTTTGGCCTAATTTTTTTTTCAACTTCACGCTGTATCCCGCATATAGCAGGGTAGGCAGAGGAAACCAGAGAACCTAGTGTTAAGACACTCCGTTCTCTTTCAATAATTCCGTTCCCCACTTGTGCTTTGTCTTACCATTGGGTATCGAACTGCTCGCGTTTACAGTAAAACATTGTTCTGCAGCGCCGTATTCCAGTAATATAAAAAAAAATATCAGTAATATCAGCGCAATAAGTTACAAAGCTTCGGAAGGCAATTCTGCTGAGAAGTTTCCTAAGAATGTATTCACGAATACCAATATATAAACTTCACTAATATCCTATCTGTCGTGTAACGCCTGTCGTGGCGCAGAGGCACAAGCGTGCGACTGTAAATGCAACAGGTTGTAGGTTCGATTCCCACTCCAGGATATGTAAAATTTAGTATTTTCATTTCTTGGGTTTGGTAACAAGGCAAAGCGCGGCGTTGAGTTAACACACAATGCCTCAATTCGGCGGAAAGTGGGGAACGGAATTGTCGAAAGAGAATAGAGTGTCTTAACTCTAGGTTCTCTGGTGCCGTCTGCCTACCCTGCTATAAGCGGGTTACAGCGTGAAGTTTAAGTAGATTGAATTTAATGTTACAGTTTATCTAACAGGATAGAGAAGCACATATTTATTTTTTAAAAGATAAATTTAAAACTATGACAATCTTTCTTTACAAAAATTATATATAATAATAACTCGTTTAAAACAAGAACTACTTACTAAGTTATTACGAATAACTTAAAAACTGCTCGTCAGATCTCAATAAATAGGTTTTTGAAGGGTCGGCAACGCGTAAGTGATGCCCCTGGTGTTGCAAGCGTCCATAGGCCACGGTAACCACTTACCATCAGGTGGGCCGTGTGCCTTGTTGCCACCGTCGTGGTATACACAAAAAAAAATTAAATGCGACTACATCAGAAATACTAACTATTATACAAAAAAAAATCATCAAAATTGGTTCATCCAGTCAAATTTATGCAATAACACATTTACAGTCGAATTGACAACTTCGATTTTTTGAAGTCAAATAAATATTAAATGAAAACGCAATACACTCGTAACAAACAAACAGATTAAAATTGACAATTTAAATTCTCTTCAATTTAGTAGATAGTATGAACAAATAATATGTTATGAAAAGTGACAAATAATTCGAAGGCCATCGATTTTTGATTCCTATGCAAAAAAATATTCTGTTTATATTTTCATTTATCAGCTTTGGTAAGGTAAAACGCGGAGTTAAATTCCGCCACCCTACACTAGCTACAGTAGCTTTACAGTATATCTTGCTTATCAGGGTAGTCACAGAGAATCTAGTGCCAACACACTTCTTTCTCTACTTTCCAACCCAATATGAGGTATTCCTTAACAGAGTGGGAAATAATATTTTTATTTTCTCGTAATTAAAATATAATCATTCCGTCGAATGGGAATCGAACCCATAACCAATCGAGTTTACAGGCAGACGCTATCCAACTGTGAAACGACAGCTTCTATAGGGTGTCCCAAAATTAACGCAAGATTTGAATTAAATAGAAAATGCCAAATCTTGCGTTAATTTTGGGACACCTTTATAACAATGTCCATATACAGAGTGTAGAATGAATGTCTTAGAACTAAATTTTCTCTGTCTATCCTTTCATGTAGAAAGAAACTGTTAAATAAATTAGTTTTTTGACCGAGCTAAAAAAAGGGAGAGGTTATCAATTCTATTGTATTTTTTTACTGTGGTACCGCATAACTTCTTACTGCTTGTACCAATTTTATGAGATCTGACGAGTAGTTTTTGAGTTATTCGTAACAATTACACTTTATTTTATTTTGTATGAAGTTGGTTATCTTTTTTATACTAAAACTAGCTTTCGGCCCGCGGCTTTGCCCGCGTAGAATTCGGTTATATCGCGCGACATGATAAGGAGTAGCCTAGAAGTAGTCTTTTACAAGGTCTAGACTATTTGTGAAAATTGATTAAGTGGCTTAGGTGTCAAAGTTGTAAACAGTTGAACAATCTTACTTGATTTTATGTTTGACAATAAGGTTTCCATGCAAACTTCCATCCCCTATTTCAACTCTTTCTACCATTATTTTCGCAATAAAAAGTATCCTATGTCCTTTCTCAAGTTCAGTTATACCTTCATACCGAATTTCATCAAAATCGGTTCAGTGGTTTAGGCGTGAAAGCGTAACAGACAGACAGAGTTACTTTCGCATTTACAATATTAGTACGGATTCTAATCATTTTACGTACAATTGTTTACAGAAACGCGTAATAATCACATGATAACATATAGATGCGCAGACGCAGACGCAGGCGCACCGCCCCACCGTGCCATTCACCGACGTCCCTCTACGAACGAATTGCGTATAATTCTCGTATTATGATAATTGTCTTATCTATTCTACGAAAACATTTTAAAACAATATAATTTTAGTTACATACATACATACAGCCAAAGCTTCACGCTGTATCCCGCATATAGCAGGGTAAGCAGAGGGAACCTAGTGTTAAGACACTTCGTTCCCCACTTTCCGCCGAATTGAGGCATTGCGTGCTGAGTGGCGGATCTCAACGCCGCGCTTTGCCTTGTTACCAAACCCAGGAAATAAAAAAATCCATTTCCTGGAGTGGGAATCGAACCCACAACCTGTAGCGTTTAGAGTAGCACGCTTGTGCTTCTGCACCACGATAGGCGCAATTTTAATTATTGTTATAAAACTTCGTTACTGAAAGTTACGGAAATTCGCGACGTAGAGTTCCGCCTTTTAATACTCATTGTCTGATTTGGGCCGGAAAGTGGAGGACGGAGTGTCTGAATACTTAGCTTTCACATTTCTGTTATTAGGAAGACTTTTTTTTTTGTTTTTTAAATTGTTGGATTTTTTGTTCTGAGAAATTTAAGGTAAATGATCTTTCTAAATAACATATTTAAAAATCTTTTGTATATATATAAGCAGAATTTTTCCTTAAATATATCAAGAAATCGAAAAATCCAAATTTTTTAACTGGTTCTTAAAAAAGGACGATCTTCAATTCGATTGTAGTTTTTTTGAACAAGAACAAGATCGAACTAATATATTTTGGGCATGTAGTTAATAGAAGCTACAAGTCTGTACAAGTGTAGTCTCACACTATTCGCCGGATTCTGCCCGAATTCGAAACATAACGTATTATGTGGCGGAACTCATCGCCGTGTTATATCTTAACAGACCACATAATTATTTAAATATAATCTTCTGCATGCGAACCCACAACCAATCGCGTTTACAGTGAGACGCTGTCACAGCGCCACAACGGACTTGAAAACTAATTCTATTATTTTTTTATTGAAACATTGATAAACTATATTTTACCAGTTAGGGAAACCAGAATCAACTGATGTGTTATCAACGAGTTATCTTATATTTTGTTATTTAAAACAGTTGATTATAACTATTCTACGAAATTTTACTATTAAAGTACATGTTATGTACGAGCAAATGTAATTCACGTATTATTGTACAATATGCTCATCATTTTTGTTTTTGTTGTTTAACCCGTCTTCTGCTTACAAGAACATACGTAGAGAGAACCTAGTGTTAGGACACTCCATTCTCTTTCAACAATTCCGTTCCACATTTTCCACCAAATTGAGGCATTGTGTGCTGTGGCGGAACTCAACACCGCAAGTTGCATTTGAGTTATTCGTAATAATGTTACATTTTAGAACACTTTATTTGAAAACGATTTCCTTGTTTTGTTTAACTTTTAATTATTGGAATTTTTAACGCCTGTCGTGGCGCAGAGGCACAAGCGTGCGACTGTAAACGTGACAGGTTGTGGGTTCGCGGCGTTGTGTTCCGCCACTCAGCACGCAATGCCTCAACTCAGCAGAAAGTGGGGAACGGAGTGTCTTAAGACTAGGTTCCCAGGTTTCCTTTCCTACCCTGCTATATGCGGGATGCGGGTAAATAATATTTTTGTTTTATCAAAACTGGAATTTCAAAGCTTACACAAACAAGTGATAAGACCTACATTTATTATATATTGATAGAATAATATTACATGTAAATTGATATTTTTAAGAGCATTGAGTAAAATACGTCATTCATATATATTTATTTGGTTTTCTTTTATATAAAATTAGCATAACGACGTCAATATTATGATTTTATGTTCTTACAAGCTTTATCCGTATAACCTAGTGTCAAGACACTTCGTTCGCCGCATAAAAACATTGGATATTGAAAGACGGAACTCAACGCCACGCTATGGCTTTACAGAACAAAGACATGAAAATAATTTTAATATTATTTTTCCCTCTAGTGAGAATCGAAACCACAATCAATTTTTGTACAATCAGACACCATCTCACTGCGCCACGATGGTCTATATATTATTTGTTTGGGTCAAATTTAGTCATTACTAAATCTAATTACATTCAATTTGACTACCTTCCTGAGATGAATTGATCTGATATTTAGTGTATCCCTATAATTCTGTTGTCATATATTTGTATCTATAGTTACCAGTGGCGAGGGATGAAAATTTCAGTTGGGAAAGCCGGTAAATTTAGAGAAGCCGGTATATATATAGGGAAGTCGGTACATATATCTAGGGCCGCCGGTAATTTTTAGGGAAGCTGGTATGGAATGTAAAGGTATTGTGTAATTTCACTATCGAATTATGGTGAAGACCTATTTTTTAGGATGTTTAAGATGTCAGAGCTTGTATTTTAGCAATTTTATTTTTTTTGGTCTCATACTTGTGCTTTATAAACTTAAGCAAGCCGGTGGAAACCGTGTTGTATGGACGCCTCGTTACTGATAGTTAGGAAATATTCATATTCCCTACCTAATATGAGCAGCGTATATTAAATATAAAATATAATAAATAATTCACCATGAAAAACAAGTGATACTCAAAAAAAATATATGTTTTCTGTAACTGTTTTCTTCATCCCAATAATCTACCCTATTTCCTAGATAATAAGTTCTCTGCCTATATACGGGAGATGTATGGCAGCTAAATAGGTACATACTCTGTACGTGTTCTAATAAGTTAAGCGTTTTCAAAGGAGGCTGTGTAAAATGAGTTTCTATTGGAAGTCTAGGTCAGTCCGTGACGTAGTTACGTACGGAAAAACTACGATTTACATTTTAAATGAGCTCAAGGTACCGTTAGTGTTAAAGGAAAGTTTTGTTCAATGAATTATAGATTATAAAACGTTGGATATCGTAAAATGTGGAATTTTCCGACTAATTTATTGTATTTCGTCCCTTTTAAAAACTTAACTTTGTTAAGACTGCTTGGCACATTTTTTGGTAATATAGTGTTAAGAAAAAGATCCAGATTATTTTAGCTTCACCCACTTTCTGCCTATCCTAGATTTGGTATTCAAAAAATCTGTGATTAAACGTAGACATCAAGGACAACTGTAAAGTGTCGTGTTCTGTGCTGTAAATGGGTTTTGCAAAATTTTTTTTCGAATACTAAAATATACCTTATTATTTTGGTTAATAATAAATCTTTTTTCAGAATGAAAATGCTGAAAGAATTCACTACCCTCTTCTTGAAACATACGTTGCCAAGTCGTCGTCATCTGACCCCAGAGTTAGTTCTGCGCCTCATTACACCAGCATGTGAGCTGTGGTCATCACGGGTAGAGGACTCGCCCTTTAGTGACCCCTTCTGGGGTTTCTATTGGCCCGGGGGTCAAGCTACTGCTAGGTAAGTGTTTATATACATATATATAACTAAAACATCTTTTTGGGAAAACCTTGTTTAAATTTAAAATATTTTGTTTTCCCGCTTTGTTTAGGCGAATTTGGGCTTTTATGCCCCAATAATGCGAAAAACGTGTGAAGATGTGTGACCAATACGTTTTTTGCAGCTTTATGCTCTTTCCTGCATAGCATGGTAGTTTGAGAGAGCCTAGTCACTTTTCACTCGAATTAGAGACTTTGCGTGTTGTGTAGCTGGACTTAACATCGTGTTTAGCAGTCTTACCAGCAAGGGAGTTACCAAAATGATAATAAACTAAATATAATTGTTCCCCGACTGAGAATAGAACGCACAATTATTTGCGCTTACAGATGCTATCTCGTTGCTGCACCACGATTGTCAATAAAAATTTATGCAGTAACACATGTATAAAAAATACAATCGAATTAAGAACCTTCTCGCTTCTTTCTTGAAGTAGATTAAAAAGTATACATTTCGATTTGTCCACTTATTCACGTAGTGAATAAAATAAAAAATCTAAAAAGACACTACTTAGTATTACTTATAACTTTAGTGACGCAAAATAAAATATACCCGCTTAGCTAGTTCGATTTCCGATGTTTTTTCCCGCACCTGTCTAGCACTAGCACCTTGGGTATCGACGTACGCACGTATCTTATAAATATGCAATAATGAGGAAAACGCTTTGACTTAGTAGTAATGTCATGTATTGTATTTGGGGAAATATTATTTAGATTTATATATTATAAGGAATTTATAATAATCAAGATTTTAATAAAAACCACCGACTTCAAATAAAATGCACTAAATTATTACGAGTAACTCAAAAACTTCAGAAGCTAGCTATAAGTGGCGAGGTGTCCATACAAATCGGTTCCAACCGGCTTGCCTAACTTTTCAAAGTACAAGTATGAGACTTAAAATAAAAGGTCGCCAGGAAAATGTGGACTTAAAATTATATTGAGTTTGCAAAAAACCAAAATCACGAAAGGTGAAGAGTTAAAAAAAATATATTTTATTTATTTTTATGGGAAAAATTGCAAAAAAGCAAGCTCTGACATCTTAGAGACCTAAAAAAAACGATCATCGTCAAATTTCCATAGCGAATATACTAAATACCTTCACATCCTATACCGGCTTGTCTAAAAATTACCGGCTTGTCTAAAAATATGTACCGGTTCCCGAAATATGCATCGGCTTCTTTAAATTTACCGGCTTGCCTAAATAAAATTTTCATCCCTCGCCACAACTATCATATATAAAATGAATTCTCAAAATAAAAAAAATACAGGAGAATTAAGAACTCATTTTTTTGGAGTCGTTTAAAATAACATTTGCGCAGATTAAGCTTATGTGTGTTTTCCTAATAATATTTTGAACATCGGTAAGGAAAATTATTATAAACTAAATATATTCATAAATTATCGTTTTCTATAAAAATCATCATAAATATATTTCCATTTTCAGTGAATTATGCAAATCAATACGCTATTATGACCAATTGACGCAACAACAAGTAGATAAATGTCATTTAACTTTTTGTACAGTTAGTAAGTAATCGTACTGTATCCGTATTAAGAAAAGTAATGTTTATTTAATTGTATTAATATTTTTTGCACATCTCGAACATTATTATAGTGTAAATAAGGAGATTATTTGCGGCGTTAGGTTCCGTAATTACCATCTTATACGCAATGTCTCACAATTGGGCAGCAAAAAGACATTAGAGAGTCTGAACGGTTTGGTTTATGTAACGTTTTCGCTGCATACATTAAAATAGGTACATACCAACTTCGTCACTATGTTTTCTTGCAGTTTGAAGCGTTATCTCGTATAAGGAGGTCAGAGAACCTATCGTCAGAACATTCCTTTCACCAGCTTCCACACAAAATGTAGACATTGCGTTGGATGGCGGAACTCAACGCCACGCTTTTCCTTACTAGAGCGGGAAGATGAAAATAATTTAAATGTATTCAATTCCACGAGTAAGGATCGAACCAACAACCATCGCGCTTACAATCAAACTGTCCTACTATGCCACGTTGGCCTCACGACTTATTTAGAACAAATATTTCCTTTATATATATAGAAATACACAGAAATCTACATAACGAGGTCTTTAAATAACCTTGCAGCGGTTACTAGCAATTTTAGTAAATAAGGTAAATTGTTAGCGTCTGCTAGTATAGGAATAAATAATTACTGGTATTGGAAATCGCATGGCAACTGTAAATATACAAGAAGAATACTTGAAAATTATATATTATTTGGAGGAGATATTGAAAAAGAGAGCGCGGCGTTGAGTTCCGCCCTTCAGCACGTATTGCCTCAATTCCGCGGAAAGTGGGAAACGAATATCTGAAAAGAACGTAGTGTCTTACTAGGTTTTCAGATCCCCTCTTTATGCCCTGTTACGTGCGGGATACAGCGTGAAGCTAAAAAAAAACAAAAAACAGAGATAGAGAGAGATGCGTCTATAACTTTTCATTTCTTCGTATATTCTGTAACTAAATTTCATTGTTAAATTTCAATCTTAAGTCAAACTATTAGTTAATTCAAATTTTATAAAAAAAGGCGGCAAAAAGCGGGGAACGAAGTGTCTTAACTCTAGGTTCTCAGGTTCCCTATGCCTACCCTGCTATATGTGGGATACAGCGTGAAGCTATGTATGTATATATACGAGTACTCGTATGTATGTAAAAAAGGGCATCTTCACTCTTTATCCCGTATAGCAGGATAGTCAGAGAGAATCTAATGTCAAGACACTCTGTTCGCTGTTTTCTGCCTGAATTTGTGGCAGTGCGTATTAGGTGACGGAACTCAACGCCAGAACGGACAAATGAGAATAATTTAAATATAATCATTCCCCCGAGAGAGAATAGAACCGATAACCAATTGCCTTTACAAACAGATACTGTTCCACTGTGCCACGATGGCCTCTAAATATTATAATTTAAAATGAAAAAACATAATATTTATTCAATTCATATTTAAGTATGGAGGTTATTCCAAAGTACCCATATATACGTCAATCGCTTCACAAGAAGTCATTATTACATTTACTTAAATAAATAATAAGCATATTTTATATTGTGATCTAAAAAATGGCATTGTAACTCGTGACTCGTAATGCCTGTCGTGGCGCAGAGGCACAAGCGTGCGACTGTGAAGGCGACAGGTTGTGGGTTCGATTACCACACCAGGAAATGAAAATATTAAATAATATTTAGTATTTTCATTGCCTCGCTCTGGTAACAAAGCAAAGGGCGGCGTGGAGTTCCGCCACTTAATACGCAATGCCTCTATTTTATGCCGTGTCGAATTCATAGATAAAGTGTCGGATTTATAGGGAAAGCGAAATAAAGAGTATCTTTACGCTGAGTTCTCACTGCCTACTCTGCCTCGCTCTAGCAATACAAAGCGCGGGGTTGAGTTCCGCCACTGAACTCGTAATGTCTCGAATTAAACATAAAGCGGAGAAAGGAGTATATACACTAGGCTCTTTCTGCCTACCCTGCTCTACAGGATACAGCCTGAAACTGGAAAAAAAATAAAAAAGCCGATTTCATTGAAGTTCATAGTGAAATATTTATCAATGAATATCTTTATATTAAAAACGTTTTATATCTTAAAGTTGTTTAAATGAAAATCAATTTTATAACCTAATAGTAGAATCTATTTTTGTTTGATAAAATCTTTCCAGGAATTTCATTCAATAGTGAACCTTATGTCATCTTTTTTAAAAACAACGTATGAGTCATACATTTGTGGGTTTTACGCTTCTATTTATAGACGAGACTGTGTTTTTTATTAACGTTCATTTTGTTGTTATATGTAGTATTTTATTTCGTTATGTAAGGTAAGGTCGTTTTGGACAGTTTTTGGACGGTTAATGTATGTATAATTTAAAAAAAAAATGGTTTAAAGTATGTATTTTAATATGTTATGTTTTATCAAGAATATGTCAAAATAGATAGATCAAAATTATTTGACCTAATAAAATATAGGCCTAATTGAATAAAGAGACAATCACTCGTCAAATCATTTAAATCATAAAGACAATCATGTGCCATGATTGGCTGTAGGTTCAATTCTCACGCAGTGGATGGTTATACTTCAACTATTTTCATTTGTCCACCCTGATAAGACAAAGCACGGCGTTGAGTTCCGTCACTCAACACACAGTGTCTCTTATTTGACCGGAGAGTATAGAGAATGGAATGACTTGACGCTAGAGGTAAGTTCTCTCTGGCTACCTTGCTAAGCGGCTCATATAAACTCTAATAATACATGTAAGTGTCTGTTAGTTGTTACTAAGGAAAGTACTACATAAATTTTTAGTATAACTATTTTAAATATGTAAAAGAAAAATACTCGTATATGTTTTAACGATTTAACAGAAAGTAAATTTTCCTGCTTCTGAAAAACCATTATATAAAGAAAATAAAATAATTTATGTACAAGGAAAATTCTTACAGAATTGATAATAGAAATACAAAGTTCTCATGTTCTTATTTGTTAGAAAACTGTATTACAACGATATTTCGGTATCAGGCGTATTTTTTTTTTCAGCTTAACGCTTTGGCTTACATCCCACAAGCATAGAGAAGCTAGTGCCAGATCACTCCGTTCTCCTTTGTACATACGAAGTGGGGACATTGCGTGTTGAATGGCAGAACTCCATGCCACGGTGTATATAATTCGAACGAAGAAATCAAATACTTAATTAGCTCGACTCTTTATCTCTAGCGGGATAGTGAGAGAGATCGGAACGCTAAACGCTACGGTACCTGCATACTTCTTTGGCCTCGTCCAAAGACATTAACCTCTTAACAAATACCCGGGAGGTTGTCATGCTTTTTACGCGACCTTCCTCTAATATCATCGATTCTGTTTTTTTAAGATCAATTAAGGTCAACTTGACCTTAACAAAGCTGGAGTCTTCGTATATTTTTGAAATTAATACTAAGTAACCATAACCATAACAAATATGACTAATCTAGGTTATTATGAGCATTATAGCCGTTCCAACGCGGCGTTTAACAGGTGGATGTAATGACGCGGAGATACGATTGTAAGCGCTTCAAATTATGTTCTGCACTTTTACTATAACATTCTCGCTTATGCCTATCTTTCTGTGGATCTCTTCGTTGCGGATTGGATCACCTGGCTGACTCCGCATATTCTACAAAGAGGTCTCATCTCTACAGTATTCATTTTTCTATCATTCTTCAAGCATAAAATTTATTTATAAATTTAATCTTTATATCATTTAAATATTTTATATTTTTTACCTGAAAGTGTTTTATTTACTTCAAAGTTGACGAAAATCATACAGAGTCATACATTTACCCAACAAAAGAGTAATCTTATGTCTATTAATATTTTAACAAAATATAATATATATGTAAGTCGACACATCAACCTATACACGCCTGGCGCTATATGCCACATTATAAACAAAAACATTAACATTTGCCTAAACCTGTATGTTTTTCCTGTATTTGGTTGCGGTAACTTAATTAAATTAGTAAAGCTTATTTTTGGTATAATGGGATTTCCTAAAGCATTTAATTTCCAAAATAATGTTTAAGGAAATCATGGATTTATTCCTAACACGGTATTTGTCAAAACAATTTAATCAATCGAAATAAATTCTTGGAATTGTTATTGAAAATTGATAATTTAGCATCATTTTATGCTAAATTTGTTTTAGTAGTAAGAACGTAATCAGTTCTTAATTATATATGTTAGATTAAACAATAAATAACTACATAAATAAATAATTATCTATAATATATATTTTTTATTAATATAAGAAGAGATACTTTTTTCAGCTTCACGTTTTCTTCACATAAAATTGTAGGCAGAGAGAGAGTATAAAACACTCCGTTCGCCGATCTCCGCCTGAATTGAAGCAGAGCTTAACACCGTATTTTTTTTACCAGAGGAGGAAATAAAAATATTATATATAATCATGACCCTGAGTAAGAATTCGAAGTCGAATTCATAACCAATGACGTTTACATTCGGACATTGTCCCACTACGCGACCTCAAGTGGCCTCAAATTTGGATGTTAAAAAAAACAAGGTCGAAAATACGATTGAGATTGCAAAAAAAACATTATATGTCATAAATTCATATCATATTTTCGTCCAGGTCGGAATTATATATACCGACTTACCTTTATAAAATTTGTCACCCTTCGCCACCGGCTACTAGTATAGATAAAAATAAAATAAGAGAAAAAGAATAAGTGATACAAAAATATTTAATAAACATAATAAATATAAATAAAAAATATATTTCCTTTAATTTTAAATATTATTTTAAAATACATTCCAAACTATGAATACAGATTTATTCTCTAGAGAAAGAAGAAAAGTAATTTACATTCCAAGCATAAAGCCTTAGAAAGAGATGCAAAATAAGCTCTAAGGGTTGAAGCGGGATAGACAAACAAAAAAAAGAGATAGCATAAATTTTATATGTAAAAGACAAGGACAAAAGATATGAGTCATCTTAGAATGTTTGGAATTGTATCAGAATGAGTCACAGATCATCATTTTTTTGTTTTCATAAAAATATTGTAAATAATATACAAAATAGTTTTTTCTAATATTTAAGATTTTAACAAAAAATATAACTGACTTCTTATAGAATGCGCTAAGAAATTAAATTATTACGAATAACTCTAAAACTACTTGTCAAACGTTAACCTAATTTAAATGGGATTACATCAGAAGCTATCATATAAAAAAAGAACCATCAAAATTGTTTCATCCAATAAAAAGTTATGCTTCAACACACATAAAAGCAAAGTGCAGTCGAAATGAGAACCTTCTTATTTTTTGAAGTAGATTACAATCTCAGTTAAAATTTCATTTTACCCAAGATTAAAGTAGTGTTATGGATTCCACAAGGCTATCATTGCGCAGTGGAACAGCATCTGACTGTAAACACGTTAGTTTGTGGGTTCGGTCCCCACTCGGAGTAATCTTAATTATTTTCACTAGTGGCCCCGATGACGCGTTAACAACGCATTGTCTTAAGCTATGTATCTATATGTCACTTTATATAAACATGGATGTCAAACCATGGTAACATTTTTTGTATTATTTTAAAATACTTTATACCTATACATTATTTAAAAAAAAATGTTAGCATTCTGCACTTCTTCTTTATACAAACTATAAGAATGCTAAGTTTCATGCTCCTCCGTTCAATAAATTTTCGTAAAAATACAACGGGTTACAAAGTTTTTGCTTCTCGTATTTATACATATATAGATTTCTCCACTCTGACTCGGCTTTGGCTTACAAGGCATTATGTTGAGTTCCGCCACTCAACACGCAATATCTGGAATTTGATATTCGCTTCTCTTTTTTATTATTTTTAACAAGCTTTCATATATTGCTATATATGCAGAGAGAACCTACAGGTTAATATTAAGCAATAACATAAAGCAAAAATCACATTATACCACAAAACCCTTTGTACTTGTTTGTTATTTAATACATAAAATAAAAAATATATAATATTTGTACTAAAATATCAATTACTTTCGTTCACAAAGGATTGAACTCATGACCTCGTTTGCGACCTCGACCCCAACCTTATGATTTAACGTCCTTGAGTGTTGCTTATTTGTGAAGCCATTAGGAATAATAATTATTTTTTTTTATTTTCTTTTTTAGCTTCACGCTGTATCCCGCATGTAGCAGGGTAGACAGAGGGAATTTGAGAACCTAGTGTTAAGACACTCCGTTCTCTTTTAATATTTTCATTCCCCATTTTCCTTCGAATTTAGGCATTGCGTGCTGAGTGGCGGATTTCAACACCGTGGTTTGCCTTGTTACCAGAGCAAGGAAATGGAAATACTAATATATTATTTAATAAGATTTATGTTATTTTATTAAAATTATACTAATATTGTAAATGTGAAATTTGTGTGTTTGTCTCTTTCACGTGAAAACTACTAAACAGATTTAGATGAAACTTTACAGAAATATATAGAATAACCCAGGTTACACGTTAATATTTGGTGTGGTGCTTTACCTTACAAAGTCGGAAAAATAAAATAAATTAAATATAAATATTACTCTGAGTGGAAATCGAATCTATAACCAAATATGTTAACAGCCAGACACTGTTCCACAGGACTATCATAGTGTCTACTTTTTTTTGCTTTTAACGAAAAAAAATAATCTTTTAAATTTCATGATACAATGATATAAGTATGTATTTATTAAGTATGCACAGATGTCGAGTATCAATGAATGACAAGACAATGACAATAGTGATAAATTGTTTTACATACATTTGTATATTATCTAATATCTTATATTACTTACTTACTTAACTTCACGCTTATCCCTAGCGGGGTAGTCAGAGAGAACGGAGAGCCAAACGCTACGGTCCCTGCATACCTCTTTCGCCTCGTCTACAGTCATTAACCTCTTCATGCATGCCCTCCGGGGAGTCCTCATGCTTTTTACGTGACCTTCCTCCAGTATCATTGATACTGTATTCTCGAAAGTCAACCGAGGTCTCCCCCTGCCTCTCTTACCTTATCTTATATTATAGAAGCAATTTTCGCTAAACGGGAAAGTGTATTGCCACTAGGTTGTCTTTGACTCGCTATGGGGAAAAAGTATGAAGATACAAAAAGAAATGAGAGATAAGCTAATTAAGATTTTTATAAAAAAAAGAAAATCGATTACAAATAAATTCACTAGAAATTAAAATTATTACGAATAACTCTAAAACTACTCGACATATCTTGACTAAATTTAAATGGGAGCACATGAGAAGCACTAGCTATCATATAAAAAAACGATCATCAAAATTGATTTACTTTTGATTTATTTTTTGAATTCGGTTAAAATAGAGAATGAGACAGACATTGAACCCATATGTACATACCTACACGTTCCAACCATCCTACAAATATTTATGATTACATAACTACGTTCATTTATCAGGCGAACCTTAGATGACCTAGGGCAGAGTTCACGACCGAGGCCACCACGTGCTCTTAATACAATGTAGCGCAATAATTACTCATATATGTATAATATTTTACTTTGTAAGTATATATATTTTTACAGTTTCTCAAATAAAAAGTTTGTTATAGGACCTAGTGTCATGACACTCCGTTTTCCACACCCTCCCGGTGGCATATGTTGGAAATCAACGCCGTGCTTTGTTTTAAAAGAGTAAAGAAATGAAAATTATAAATATAATTTATCCCCAGCGGGAATCGAACCCAGAACCATCATTCGCTTTTTCAGGGAAAAATAAAAAAATATTCTTACATAATGGTACGCAAAGCAAATAACACGATATAGCTTTTAAAATTACGTTAAAAAATATAAGAGTCATGTTTTGTAACTTTTGTCACCATAAATCATCATGGCGCAGTGGGGCAGCGTCTAGCTGTAAAATGTTTGGTAAGCGTTTCAATCCCTACAGGGAAGAATGTTTTTATTTCGGGCACTTAACACGCAATTCCAAATTTCCGATTTCTAGCAGAGAGTGTAGAAAGGAGTGTCTTTTCACAAAATTCTCTCTGGCCTTCACCTTTATGTGGGAAAATGTGTAAAACTACAAAAAAAAATTAATACGAGTATATGTACTTATATAACCAGACACATGAATCACTTATAATATGATTCAAGAAAAAGGCCTGAAACTTAAATTCTCGTGTAGTCCCATACTACACCCACCACCACCCTACCACCCTCTGTGAGTCAAACGGGGTGGTTTCCAGGAACTAACCCCTAGCAGGATGAAATGACTCACCGCTTAGGTTACATGTCGATGCGGTTTTAAAGAGGCATCAGGCAAGAGTGTAAAATTATTAACATACATACCATTAGGTGCTGTGTTTATGGTAAGCGTGAATATGTTGATATGTATGTTTGTTATAATATAGGGTTTTACTGCGTCAAGCAATTTCAATGATTTTTTTTTTATATGATAGCTAATGCTTCTGTTGTGATACTATTTATATTTGGTTAAGATTTGAGTAATAGCTATTTGTGTTGTTTGTAATAATATCCCTTTTTTTAATTGAAGTCACTTTTCTTCTTTCATTTAAATTATAATTATTTGAAATAATAATATGCATTAAGATTGCTTTATTTATTAGACAAATAAATCGAAAGGGGTTCGAGTCTCGCTACGTAAAAATTGATATATATATATATATATATATATATATATATATATATATATATAAAATGTTTATCATTCAAAGTTATTTTGACCCACTTATTGCCATCCGATTTGCTTATCATATCATTTTGTAAAACATATCTATAATTGTTCTTATATTACATCAGTTGAAGCGCGCGCAACCGTATCTCCACGTCATTCCATCCACGCGTTAAACGCCGCGTTGGAACTGCTATAATTGTCATAATAACCTAGATTAGTCATATTTGTTATGGTTACACCATGTATTATTTTTTTTTAGCTTCACGCTATATCCTGCACATAGCAGTGTTAAGACATTCCGTTCTCTCTGACTATCCAGAGGGATAAAGTAAAAACAAAAAAAGAGTGGAGAAAAGTGAAAGATATTATCTTAATTATAGTAAAACATTAGTATGCAGATAGAGTTATAAGAGAGTTATTTTAAAAGACGTTTATAGTCTGTGAGTATTTTAGAAAAAGAGAGCGGTGTTGAGTTCCGCCACTCAGCACGCAATGCCTCAATTCGGCGGAAAGTCGGGAATGGAGTGTCTTAACACTAGGTTCCCTGCTATATACGGGATACAGTGTGAAGCTATGTATGTATGTATGTAGTGAAAAAAAAATGCTATAGCGACGAAATCTGTTTGAAATTCTATTCACTCTTTCTCTCTACAGGCCTTTCCCTATTTAAACACTCTACTTATATTATAAATGCGAGGATGTGGTACATATTTGTTACTCTTTCACGCAATAACAATCGCACGGAACTAGATAGAAATGAACAAAAATATAGCTTATACTTCAAAATAACTCATAGACTACAATATATAAAAAAAATTCTGTAATTATTCTATATTAATATAACTATCTAGTTATTTCACATAGTTTAACTACTTTAATATAACATCAGCTAAAGCGCGCAAGTATTTCCACGTCACTATTTCCACGCAGTGCGCGCCGCGTTGGAAGTGGCACACATCGTCACAACAGCTATGGTGCTTATCACATATCGACACACTTATCGAAGATAAATTATACTAATTGATTATGCATTCCTTATAGATTTAAATGTGAATAATTTAAATTACAAACACTACATTATGGGTGGTTTATTATTTTAATTAAAAATCACTAAACATATTGTCCATATCTTTTGTTAGACAAACATTTTGTTGTATATTTCAAGTATTTTAGAGCTACCCTAAATTACACAATCTGGATTTCCTTTGCTGGTGTAGTGGTTATTAAAAAGTGCACTACCAATTTGTTACTGTAAACGCCGTGTTGTGGGTTCGATTCCCACTCCAGAAAATGTTAGTATCTTCATTTCCTGGGTTTGGTAACAAGGCAAGTGCGGCGTTGAGTTCCGCCACTTAGCACGCAATGATTCAACTCGACGGAAAGTGTGTGCGAGCTACCCTAAATTGCACAAGCTAGATTTCCTTTGCTGGTGTAGTGGTCATTAAAAAGTGCACTACCAATTTGTAACTGTAAATGCCTGGTTGTGAGTTCGATTCCTCTCAGGGATTATTTAAATTTTCCTGTTCTGCTAAAGCAAATTACGGCGTTGTTTTACCACTCAGCACGCAATGTATTCATTTTGAACGGAAATCGAGAGAATGGGTCCTCTGCCATTTAAATTATGAACATGTTATTGATGTAACATAGAAAGATATCATATGTGCATAATTTTGTTCCTCAGAAAACTGAACTTTTACATATGTTCAAGTCAATATACGTGTATTTGTTACAAAAGTGAACAAGAAACGGATATGCTAAGTCATGATTATTTAAGTAAATTTTAAACTGTGTTGCAATTGAACATAATGCGAGAAAACATCGAGGTCAATGACCTTGTACTAGGAAATAGCTGATGTAATTATACGCAAATATTATTATTTCAATTATTTTTACATTAGACCAAGTTGATTCCGAAGCCATCGTGGCGTAGTGGGACAATGACGGATTGTTAACGCAATTGGTTGTAGGTTCTTATTCGATTTCTTTTTTTTTAGCTTCACGCTGTATCCCGCATATAGCAGGGTAGACAGGGAACCAGAGAACCTAGTGTTAAGACACTCCGTTCTCTAACAACAATTCCGTTCACTCTTTCCGCCGAGTTGAGGCATTGCGTGCTAAGTGGCGGAACTCAACGCTGCATTTTGCCTTGTTACCAAGTACCAAGTTGTTATCATTATCGCTCTGATAAGACAAAGTGTGACGTTATGTTCCACCACTCAACACACAATGTGTCTAATTCAGACGGAAAGCGGATAGCGGAGTGACTTGTCACTAGGATCACTACCTTGCTTTGCGTAAAAAGCGTAAAACAATACTTATTATATAAAACTCTTTCGTTACTGATTTCGACATGGTGGTTCCTAATGATAGGAACCATCACAAATCAGTGATCAGTGAACAGTCATCACAAATTCCTCATGTTTACAAACTTTGTATCGATAGATCCTATGTACACTGGTATAAGTGTGAAAACATTACTTTAGAGGAAAGACATTTAAAATTGTAATTTTTTCTTTCCTATCTCTTAACATTTCCGTTTTCCACGTTCAGCCGAATTGAAGCATTGCGTGCTGAGTGGCGGAACTCAACGCCGCGGTTTGCCTTGTTACCAGAGAGAACAAATAAAAATATTAAATATATATTAAATTTTACATAGTCTTCATTATACAAGATGTTTAATTATAATAGAAGTAAGTGTATACGTGACTATAAATATTTTACTTTAAAAAATTATTATTGTCTCGTATCGTACAATATTTAAGTATTTTAACAACATCGTCGCCAACGTCCATACCACGTTGAATACACCGGTTCTCGTCCGATCACCGAAGTTAAGCAACATCGGGCGCGGTTAGTACTTGGATGGGTGACCGCCTGGGAACACCGCGTGACGTTGGCTTTTTGCAATTTTTTTTATTCATGATTTTATTTTATATTAATATGTAAATCTATTGAATTAGATTTTTTTTCATAGCATGTTTTTTTTTATTTCGAATATAGGCGAGATCCAAAATAAGCAATCTAATTGAAAATTATAAAATCAGACACTGTGCCACTGAGACTTGAGTTTTTCTTTTACACTTATACCAGTGTACGTAGAACTCGTTGGTATATCGTTAGCTATACAGGATGTCATAGATGGGAAGCATTCGTTTATCGTCGTAGTTAAATTACTCTATGATTCATGGAGTAATTTTTGTTGGATGTATGGTATGATCTGCATACGTTGTTATGTTAAAGTTACGTTTGACTCATACATGAGAAAAGGACTTTTGAACTATTGAATAATAAATGTAATAAAAATAAAAAAAATTGTCATCTTATCTATTGTATATAAATACGTGAAACAAAAATTTGAATCCCTTTTAACGAAAATTACGCGGACGGAGGAGCATGAAACGTGGCACACTCATAGTTTATCTAGAGAAGGAATGCAGAATGCTAATATTTTTTTTAATAATGCATAAAAAGTATATTAAATTAATGGAATAAACGTTACACACACTACCATGTTTAGACATCCATGTTTATACAAAGTGACATACATATACGTCACTACGCAATGCGTTGTTAACGCGTTTACGGGGACACTAGTTTAAACAAATGCGTAAAAAGTAATATTTTCTGATATAGTAGGGATAACTCAGTGCTAAGCCATTCCGTTGTCCATTTTCCGCAATAAATTGAGCTAAGCTAAAATTGATTTTTTTTTATAAAAAAGACAAGGCAAACGAGCGTTCGGGTCACCTGATGGTAAGTGATCCCCGCCGCCCACGGCCCCGTGTAACACCAGAGGAGCTATAGGTGCGTTGCCGGCCTTTGAGGTGGGAGTAGGCGCACTTTTTGAAGGTACCCATTGAGAATAACTTAAAATATACTTCAAGTGGGAATCCAGAATATAAATCCAGAACTTTTTAGTATTAATATAATAATAGTAACGTTTATTAATTAATCACAAATGAAACAACTAAAATAAAAGATGATCAGCCATTTTTAATAGCTTTTAATGATAGAACTCAGTGTCAAGTGCCCAAGTATCTAGTGACCAAGTATTAAACGAAATGCCATGTGACCATGTGTGTCCAAGTGCCTAGTGACTAAGTGACTATATTCTCTATTTTAAGATAAATCAGTTTTAATACTACAAGAATAAAGAAAAATCTTCAATATTATCTTAATAGGCTTTCGAGGAAACCTCAATGAGTTATATGCTGATATTCGGCGAAACTAGTAACATCTATATAATAGGAGTCTTTAATGCGGTTGGAATTTAAACTTTAATGTTATAAAAATAAGGATTATTTTAATAATTTCATTATTTTTGAAGATATGCCAAAATGTTATGCGTAAAGTAAATGTTCAATAAACGTGTATCACTGTGAATGGGACATTTTTCTGAGAAAATCTAGACCAGGGGTAAGCAACATGTTTTTACCATCAGGCCAGCCCAAATTTTGTTTTTTTTTTTTTTAGCTTCACGCTATATTCCGCACATAGCAGGGTAGGCAGAGGGAACCTGAGAACCTAGTAAAGTTAAGACACTCCATTCTATTAAGATTTCCGGTTCATACTCTCCGCCAAATTGAGGCATTGTGTGCTAAGTGGCGTAACTCAACACCGTTTTGCCGTGTTACATGAGCGATAAAATTTCAATACTAAATATAACTATTTAAAATGTTCATTTCCTGGAGTGGGAACCGAACCCACAAGCTGCCGCACGCTTGCGCGAAGCACTACTCCTGGCCCCCTTAATATATTAATCGGCCGAGGGTTGCTTACCCCTGGTCTAGATTATTTGTTAGAATCTTTTCTAAGAAGCTATATTTATCTTTAGGTAATATTGTACTAATATATCTTTTTTTTTTTTTTATTGATAACGGACGGCAAACGAGCAGAAGGACCACCTGATGGTAAGTGGTTACCTTCGCCCATAGACATCTACAACACCGGAGATGTTGTAGATGCGTTGCCAACCTAGAGGATACTGATGGAAGGGGGGACAATGTAGTAGTCCACTATCGGAACCACCACATTTTGGGGAAAGGATGGGTGGGAAAGGGGAAAATCTGGCTTACATGCAATCGAACCGGAACACATCATTAGATATTTGGCGGTTCGTCTTTGACATGATAGTGGTCGCGAGCCAGTCGGAGGACGAACCTCCTACCACCTAACAAAATATCTTCATTATCTTATAAAGCGTATTGGGTAAAGTAATACTAACTTCAACCGGGTGGAAGATGGGTGGGTAAATGATTCTACGAAAAATGGAAATGTTAAAGATTGATCATGATTACATTAATACGTGAAGGAAAAACTTTGGATCGCTTTTTATAATAATTGTATAATCGGAGGAGTACGAAAATTCCCATAAGACTACGAAAATACATCTTTTGCTTTTTTATTAAAACTAGTGGCCAGTTGACGCGTTAACAACGCGTTATATTAAGCAATGTATGTCACTTTATATAAACAAAGATGTCAAGCGCATGGTAGTGTGTGTAAGATTTATTTTGTTAACTTAATATACTTTTTATGCATTGTTTAAAAAAAAATGTTGCCATTCTGCATTCCTTCTCTATATAAACTATAAGTGTGCCAAGTTTTATGCTCCTCCGTCCGCGGAATTTTCGTAAAAAGGGGTCAATAATTTTTGCTTCACGTATATATAGATATTTAAACTCATTGCATAGCGATATTGTAGACATTCAAATAACGTTACCAAGATATTAGAATTTATAGTAAAACAAAAATATGAACCATTTGATTTTGTATTCCAAAACAATACTTTCTATTGTAAAAAAAAATTAAAAATAAAAAATAGGAAAAAAGCCAACGTCACGCGGTGTTCCCAGGCGGTCACCCATCCAAGTACTAACCGCGCCCGATGTTGCTTAACTTCGGTGATCGGACGAGAACCGGTGTATTCAACGTGGTATGGACGTTGGCGATTACGATAATAAATACTTCAACTATTTCAAGTAACAATATTTAACAAAAATACTTCACACTATAATAAGGCCTATTTTAGTATGGATAGCGACTATAATTGCAATTCAAAAAATATATGTAATTGTTAAACATAAGATATATGCTAACGATTGTATGTTCTTAATCAAATAATAATCTATATATAAATACGTGAAGCAAAAACCTTGTACCCCTTTTTATGAAAATTACGCGGACGGAGGAGCATGAAACTTGGCACACTTATAGTGCTTGACATGCATGTTTATATAAGAATGGGCGAAAAGAAAGAAGCAGATTAGGCGAAGAACTAATGGCGAAAGATTACAGTAGCTTTTGGAGTTGACAATTTGGCAAAATAGAAATCTCTCTATTGCTACCAAAACGAGACCAGTACGATCTTTGGTATTCTCCATATTCTTGTACACGCATCCTGGGTCTGGACCATCTGCGCGGCTGATAGAAAAGATCAAGGAGCCTTCGAAATAATGATTGCTTGGGCTGGAGGGAGAATGTTGCGCATACCGTGGACAGCAAAGAACAACACATTTATTCTCCACCAGCTTAAGATCCAAACAAGACTATCACAACATGTTGCCAAAGGCTGCTGTCTTTACTTTTTGGCCGCACATAGCACGGAAACAGCCGGATAGTTTGGATAAACTAATTACTGGAAGTTAGTACTATATTACCGGTTGTCATATATTTTTAGATGTAGCTTGTAACATGTCTCATACAGAGACAGCTAGTCTTCAGCGATCGTGAGGTATAAAATAGCCATATAGTTTATGGAAATATTCTAGATGTCGCTACTTACTTCTACTTAATACTTTTCAACAGGATATTGAAATGTATAGGATAGTTATAAAAAATAAATAAAAGAATCTAGGAAAGATATATTTTCTCCATTAACCGGCGAAAATATTGTATTATCCGAAAGTGCAGCCAGACACGTGTGCTAGAATTGAAAGCAAAGTGAGCTGAGGCGGAAGTGAAATTCAAAGACGGTTCTAATTTTTTTTTTTTTTTTTTTTGAGCAAAATAGGAGAAAATAACGAGTTTTGCTCTTAAAGTTTGTATTTTCTAATAAGGTTTTTAAATTCTTTATTTGCCATATGGCACAGGATTGTATATAATATTGTATATTATATTTCCACTATGGTATTTTGTCCACTTTATATCTAATATTACTTTTTAAAACTATTTTCAAAATTATAACTATTACATTTTTTCCAATAAAAGTGGAAAACGGAGTGTCTTGACACTGTTTTTTTTTATTGTTCTGCTTTGCGAGATAAATGCTTAAAGATGCATTGTGTTGTACGTATTAAAGTATTTTGAGGGTACCATCGCCAACGTCCATACCACGTTGAATACACCGGTTCTCGTCCGATCACCGAAGTTAAGCAACATCGGGCGCGGTTAGTACTTGGATGGGGTGACCGCCTGGGAACACCGCGTGACGTTGGCTTTTTGCCATTCTTTTTGCAACTACAGAAATATGAATTTAATTCAATAATTTTAAATTATATTCATCATCATTTTTAAATTATATCATTTTTAATATGTCATAATTGATTACGGAGATGTCTTTTTGCTATAAAATTTTGACGATCTAAATTTGATATTTACAATAACCAAACAATATTTAGGTGTATTTTATTAGCGATTTTTCATGAAAGAAGAAAATATATGCGTCAATTGGATTACTTTATGTTCTTTAGATCTCAACTCTATGGTATGTCGGTCGTGAAGAAAAGAAGGCCCGGACATATTAAGTTGACATTATAAGTAAATTATTTTTTATTTTACAGATATATTTTGGACAATCCAGGTCTACTGGAACATCGTCGAGTCCTAGACGTTGGTTGCGGGTGCGGTGCTGGCTCTATCGCCTCTGCTAAAGTGAACGCTAAGACTGTAGTAGCTAATGATATTGATAATTGTAAGTATAAAAATGTCAAACATGTGGAACCTTGTGTTAAGACACTCCGTTCTCTTAACATTTCCGTACCCCACTCTCCGCCGAAATTGGGGCATTGCGTGCCGAGTGGCGGAACATACATACACATAATGCACAGCGAGGAAATGGAAATACTAAATATTATTTGACATTTTCATTTCCTGGAGTGGGAGTCGAATCCACAACTTATCAATATTATATAATATTAGTGGGGAACGGAGTGTCTTAACACTAGGTTCCCTCTGCCTGCCCTGCTATATGCGGGATACAGCGTGAAGCTATGTATGTATGTATGTATTCAATATTAACAAAATGAAGAATTAGTTACCAAACTACTGCCATCTATCGAAATATTCATACATCTAAGTTATATTAAAATGTATATTTTAAAGCTATTCCCTTCATAATAAGCATTTTAGATTATAAAAAATAAATATAAAAAATGGATTTAAAATATTGGATTAAAAAAAAGTGAGACAAAAAGTTGGAGATGCCGGGGATCGAACCCGGGGCCTTTCACATGCAAAGCGAACGCTCTACCACTGAGCTACATCCCCTAATACGCTTAAGTAACGAAATATTATATTGCAAGCTTTAAGCTTCTAATAAAGGAAGTAGAGATAATCTAGTGTTAAGACACTGTTTTCCACTTCCTGTCCCAATTCGAGACATGGCGTGTTAAAATTTAAACATAGCATTATATATGTATATAGGTTTTAGGATTTTTAAACACTTGTGAATATTTTTCGTATACTAAACGTATAATATTAGACAATATTATAACATAATACACTTACAACCTTTTTATTTATTTATGAATTTCATTTAAGTTCTAAGCAAATATTGTTACACGCACCGCTTAATTTTCTTCCTTTTGGGACTTGTTTCTCAATTAAAAAAATAGTAAAAATAAAAGAAAATCTTCTTAATTATGTAAAAAATTGAACGTAGCAGGACTCGAACCCACGCCTCTTTAAAACCGCCTAAAACCTAACTAATTATATTTTCAGATGCACTTATCGCCTCAAAAATCAATGCAGAACTAAACAACGTTTGTATTAAAACCGATGTGAACAATTACATCGGGTCTAACTGTGACGATTTCGATACAGTTTTGATAGGCGATATGTTTTACAACGAAGAGTTTGCTGAAGTACTGTTTAATTGGTTGAATCGGCTTACTGAAGATGGGAAAATGGTAGTTTTAATAAATATTTTATATAATAATTTAAGGCCTTCTTGGCACAGTGAGACATGTCTGACTATAAATATGATAGTTTGGGTTTACCCTCCATACTTGGGGATAATTAAATTTCATTTTTTTTATTTCCTCGCTCTGGTAAAACAATGTGCGGCGTTGAAGTCCGACACTCAATATTCAATGGCTCGATTTTTCTTTTTTTTTTTATTGACCAAAGGAGACAAACGAGCAGAAGGACCACCTGATGGTAAGTGATTTCCTTTCGCCCATAGACACTGACAACAACAGAGGAGTTGTAGGCGCTGCCAGCTAGATAGGGTAGATGGAAGGGGAGGAGATAAGGTAGTGGCCACGGCAGTCCGCCATAGGGGACACTACAATCATGGGAAAGGATGGGTGGGAGTAGGGAAAACCTGGCTCTCATCCCGTCGAACCGGAACACATCATTCGATATTTATTATAATTCCTCTTTATTTAATTGTTAACTCATCTCTTCCTTCTGTACCGGAGGTAAGTTGTCGTGTG